>JAPYYR010000198.1:0-109386 GCA_030523065.1 Aphidius colemani | reverse complement strand
ATTTGTCAAATAATAAACATATGGTATGTAAATATTATTTTTTTTCACTTTTATTAATTATTTAGCACATAAACAATCATAACTATGTAATTTTTATCAATAATTAAGCTGAAATAAAATTAATTCTTTTAAGTTACGTTTAGATTTTTAGACCAAGTTAAATACCTTTTTTTTTTTGTAATAATAAGTTGAACAATTATAAATTGTTATTAAACCGACTAATTGAATTGTTTTCAACAGAATGTGCTATAAATTATTGCTGACTTTGGTAAAATTTGACGAAAATGAATAGATATGTCAAGGCTGTTGGAAATGACAAAAGAAAATCTAAAATTGCTCATAAATTGACAAATGGTATGTAAATCTCATTTTATTTCTTTATTATTAATTACTGAATGCATAAACAAACATAATTCCATAATGTTTATCAATAATTATGTCAGAAAAAAATTATTTATCTGAGATTAGATTGTCATTTTTATAAAGACTTATTAATTCATTTACTTATAAATTTATATTCAATATGTTTACAGATGACTTCAAGTGTAGGAAAAACATTCAAATAAGCTTACGTTATTGATGCTACACAATGGCTGTAAAAAAGACTAGAAAAATGACTAAATTTCTTTGTCATTGAAGCTAAAAACATTTTCAAGCACAGTGAGTTATCTTATTCTATTATATTAAAAAAATAAAATATAGTCTCATACTAATTCAACAATAATTTGATGGTTTGTTGTTACAGTTGCATTATCAAATCTATCTCTGGAAATAAAAAGCATCAATATTGCTAATTTATGTTGAATATAATATACTGAAGCTTTAATAATAAAGAAAAGACAGCTAATGTACTATTTAAAACATTCTCGACTTTCAACAACTGAGAATGTTAATATATTAAAAAACAACATGAAAAATACCAAGATAATGATGTTAATGATGACAACATAAGAAAGGTATGTCTTTATTTTTGCCATTCGTTAATTTAACAATCCTAAAATACTGGTACCCTTGAACCAGCAACAAAGTAACAAATAGCCTTCGTGACCATCTGTATGATATGATGCTTCAACAATGAAAAATCAGTTCTTAATTTGCTTATTGTTGAGGACTATCTATTTTAATCAAATTTTCTTTGATAAGCTGATGTTGTTACTTGTTGCTGTGACCTGGTTATTTCCTCCATAGTTACAGTGAAGTAATAAATTATGACTTAGCAAACTAAGAGTTCACCATTTGCTAACAGTTGGAACCACAGTCAATTAATAGGTGAATTGTTTTAAAAACTACTTTACTGTAACTTTGGATGAAATAACTTACCTGTACAAATCACAATACCTTATCCTCTTGGGTGTACTAAGAACCATATGCCACTACTAAAAGCAACGTTAGATGTATACTCAGCAACACTCAGCAATACTCAAAAACCAGAATGTTAATCATCTGTTAGCACTAGGTCTTTTTTTATTAAATAACAAAAATAATAAATTATTTAAAAATAGTTAGTTAGTATATACAAATAAAAAACTAACTCATTTATAAATTGTTATAAATTACATAATTTAATATGTTTTGATTTTTTTGTTTGTTACAGGTGGTGTAAAAGTAGTGAAATAGTGCTTGTGTGCTGTAGTTGATATAATTATCATATGATTTAGCTTATATAAGCTAAATGGCCTTGGAGCAAAAAGGTAGGATTTTTTAAAACTGATTGTATATTGTTATGGTCTTGGTTTTATTATCCTAAATTCTATGATACCTTTCAATATTATTAGTTATAAATAATAATTAAGGATATCAAATGGTTTATTATCAAGCTAATTAATTTATAAATTATAAAGGTTAATATGTTTATTGTTGTTTTTTCTGTTTCAGGTGGTGTTTAATAGTAGTGAAAAGTTGTGAAAAGTTGTAATAAAAAAAATATTCTACATTTATTATAATTTTTAAATAATAATTGAGTATATTAAATGATTTATAATCAAGTCAATAAGAAGAAAATATTCAAAGAACAGAAAGACTATATTAATTTAGAAAGTGGTTTTGGTGATAGTCTATTGTTTTAAGTGGTATGTAATAGTAGTTCAAAGTAGTGCAAAGTTGTGGTGTTAAAAATTGTGTGATAGTTGCAAAAAAAGAGTAGAGTTTGTGTGTGTTGTGCTATGCGTTGTGTTTGTGAGTAGGTAAGTGTAATTATTGGTTCTGTTGCTGACAAAATCATCGTAGTTTCTACATGGCCTCGGAGTACTTTATGATCATCTTTCTTCAAAAGGTACGATTTTATTTAAACTCATTGTACTGATATAATTGCATATAATATGCTTTTTTACTTCATGAATGTATTTTTTTTTCTACTATTCACTTCCTGGTAATTCAATATCTATGCTATTATACTTAGATAAAATGTATTGTTATCAGTCATTTTAAGTAATTTATTACGAAATATATAATAATAAAATGCATGAACATTTGCTGCTTTGAGCGCAATGTCTTATTTAATTTTTTTCATATCGTTTTTTAATGTGTCATTTGAAGATTTAGTGAATGCTTAAAAATACAGTGTTTTACTTTTTTTATTATGGTAAGTATGTATTTTATTTCATTACGTTATAATGTTTTTTTAATTTATAAACTATTATAAATTATTATTAGTAATACTCTTTTTTTTTTTTTATCAATTTAAATGATGCTTCAACAATTTCTGTATTACCAACATCTAAGTATATATTTTTGTTGTAATAGGACCTTAAATTTTTTCAGGTTGGTAAACATTATAATAGAATAAATATAATTTGTTGTCAACGATCGTTGAACAACTTCATTCAGGACATTGATTTTGTTGAAAAGCAATTGTCATGGCATCTGAAAGATATAGTTTTTCTTTAACAACATTCAGGTATTTATTTAATATTAAAAATAATAACTTTTTATTTCTTTAAATTGAACGTGAATTATAATTTTTTTATACTATAATTTACATATAAAATGAAAAGAAAAAATCATTTATTTTTATTGCTTGTTAGTTGTTAACCTATAACCCCGGTATTTTTCTTGAAAAAAAACTTGTCAATTCACAGTGTCAATTAAAATATTTAATCATAAATTATTTAATTTCTAGTCCATCAGGTAAACTCGTACAAATCGAGTATGCTTTGGCTGCTGTTGCTGCTGGTGCACCAAGTGTTGGTATAAAAGCATCAAATGGAGTTGTACTTGCAACAGAGAATAAACACAAGTCAATACTTTATGATGAGCATAGTCTTAATAAGGTTGAAATGATAACCAAACATATTGGATTTGTATACAGTGGTATGGGACCAGATTATCGTCTATTGGTTAAACAAGCTAGAAAAATGGCACAACAATATTTTTTGGTTTATGATGAACCAATTCCAACTGCTCAACTTGTACAAAGAGTTGCTATGTTGATGCAAGAGTATACACAATCTGGGTAATATTATTATCTTTATTATTTTCAATATTTATTTTAACATAATAAAAAGTATAAAAATGTTTTATTTTCTTTGTTTTTAATTACAGAGGTGTCAGACCATTTGGTGTATCATTATTGATTGTTGGTTGGGACAATGGTAAACCATATCTCTTTCAATGTGATCCATCTGGTGCTTATTTTGCTTGGCGTGCAACAGCTATGGGAAAAAATTTTATCAATGGTAAAACTTTCCTTGAAAAACGTTACAGTGAAGATCTTGAACTTGATGATGCTGTTCATACTGCTATTTTAACATTGAAAGAAGGTTTTGAGGGTCAAATGACTGCTGATAATATTGAAGTTGGAATTTGTGATGCCAATGGCTTTAGACGACTTGATCCATCTCATGTTAAAGATTATCTTGCAAATATTCCTTAAATTATTGAGACGATTATTTTTTCAAAACATGCAAAAAATAAGCAGTTTCTTTTTTTTTTTTTTATATATATATAATTAAACCGTAATACAACAGAAATTTCAAGGTTCATATAAATTTGAAATAAATACTTTCTTCAAAATAATTATGAATTTGTTGGGAATTTATTATTACTTGTTTTCTTTTTTTTTTTTAATTTTCTTTACAGATTTTTTATGATAGATAATTTATTCAATTGAATAAAATTTTTATTATTTATTTTATGAATAAATTAATAATACTACTTTGTAATTATTAATAGCATCAGAAAGTGCATCTATCGATTTTTTATCAACATTATTAGTTGATTGAAAAATTATTAATTTTTTATTTGCCTGATAAATATTTTATTTTAATTTAATTATTAAAAATATTTAGCTGGTATTAATTCAACCATCATTTAGATATTTTTAGTATTAATAAATTAAAATATTACAGGTATTGTTATGAGTCATTATTATTTTTTTATGACAAATACAAGAATCATAAAATGCCTTGTCATTTTAATTTTAATCTTCGCGCTTTTTTTTAATTTCTCGTAATATAGGGAATAATAATTGTAGTAATTAAATGGCGTTTAGAAGCCATTTACAAATTGTGATTTATCCGCCATTTGCAATTTTGGTATCTGAATTTGCAATTAACCGCCATCCCTCCCACTGCATCATAGTTCGGTTGTTCGTTAAAAAAAAGAGACGCGACTATAATTTTCACATCTTAATCCGTTTTTGTTGATAGTTTATCGGTTCGAATCAATTATCAAAGTATAGTCATCTGAAAGCTTGTTGTTCGAAGAACATATTTATGTATAAATATTTATTAATTAAAGTGAATTAGCTTATTATTTTTGTCGTCAAAAAAAAAATAACATAATGGCTTTGTCGGTTGACCTTGCAGTTTTTTTTTTTTCTCCACGTAATGTATATTTTATTATTTTTATCAATTTTTATTTTTACTTTACTCAAAAATTTATGCTCTATTTAATTATTATAATTTTTAGAGTTATAAATAATTTTTTTTATTTTATTATTGTTAAGCATTTGTATGATTAAGGCGAAGTCTCATTACACATACATTTACCCAACTTGTCTTTTTTTTTTTTTTTTTATTTAACTAATACAAAATAATTTATATAATATTTAATTATTAATTTTAATTATTGTTTTATTTTCAGTAGGTTGTCACAGCGTCATGAGCATCAAAATTCGATTGGCAGAAAGTGCTGTATGCCATCGTTCTTGAGTCTTGTCTTTTGGATCCTGCCTGTCTCCATGAGTGCCATCAAATGTATGTACTATTATTTTTACAATATTTAATTTGTTTTTTAGTTCGTCTTAGTTGTCATGTATAGAATAAAAGTCATGACTCGAATACGTTTATCAACAATTTAATGGAAAAAAAATATAAGTCGTCGTGGTCGTCGTGGTCGTCGTGTGAGTGTTATGAGTTCCAACAAAAACTCATACTCATTTTAACGTGTTTCATTATGACATATACAATGCTTAGTTAGTCGTGTTAATTGAGTACAATTGGTGGCCGTTTTGTTGCACCAGTTGATCAGTTGATCAGCCATCATATTTTTTTACTACAGTTTTTTTAACAACACTGCAACAGATAGGCCGATTTTGTCTGTTATTGTATCGCGTTGATAGAGTCATACATTTGATATTGTTCATTAAAACAAATGGGCCATTTTGATGATGATAAATCTATATTATTATTTTTAATAATATAGAATTTTTTTTAGACTCGATATTACTTTTATTTCAACGTCATCACACCATTGTTGTCAGTATTTATATTATTATTTTATATAAACACAATGAAACACATGGTAAATTTGTTTTTTCAACTCAATGTTTATTTTTATTTTTTTTTAACGAGTTAATCAAGTGACTTAATATTGTGACGATAATGAGTAGCTTGTTAAGTAAAAATAAATATTTTATAAATTAAATAAAATCATTAAAATAACGTGACAAGTGACGCTCGACACCGGTGAATGTGGTGATTGTAAACATTGAACATGTGATTCTTTTTATTTTTTTTAATTATCAAATATATTTATACTTTGAGTTATTTTGAATGACGATAATTATATCATCATCATTATACTTGTAAGAAAAATATGAATAAAAACTTGAAATTATTAATACAAGACGTGAATAATATAGTTTAAAATTTGGAAAGTTTCCTAAATATTTTACAAGTTAAATTGACACAAAGTTTCATGAAGCAAGTTTATTTTTATAATTTATTTAAAAAATAAATTTAATTTTATATTAACAATAGTTAATATTAAACTTTTAAAGTGTCACTAAATTTAAATAAATTATAAATCTACTAATTACCATTATCAAGAATTAAATAGTGTTAATTATATTATTATTATTTGAGTGAATATTAAAATGTCCACTATTTGTCTAAGTACATTGCTTATCTTTTGAAAAAATAGAAATAACAAACGACTTAAATTGTCCCTGGTTAAATCTCATCATATCAAATATAATACCTAGAGATTGAAACTAGACATTTACCCTAGACTACTTGTCTAATAATGCACTAATAATAATAACACATGTGTTAGTTTAGTTGTGGGTTGGCTCATTAGACTCTTGGTTATATAAACCACATTAAATAGCTTACAATTTGTTACATTTATACCAGGAAATTATATCATTTTATATGTTATATCTCACATAGACACCCATTGCATTTTGAATGACAAAATTTTAAACAGTAACACCTGGTATAACGAAAAACCTCTTTACTTCTTTACATCTTGTTTCATTCACAGACACATAACATGCAATATTATTATTTTGTCAATTTTTATATTTATCTTTTTTTCATTCTTACTGTTTTTCTTTTATTTTTTTTTTTATTATTATTACCGGAGAAGACCACAAGGCGCTAAACCAAATATGTATTTTTTTTATTTTTTTTTTTATGTGGCTTCTTGTTGCGAGGGGCTTAAGTAACTTTGTCCTTCTTGAATTTCTCAATGCAAATCAAACTTAATTCAATTACTACATACATGTTGTTAATCCGATTTATTATCGTTGTCTTTTATTATTATTATTTATTTATTTATTTATTTACTGACTCGCTATTTACGTTCTATTTTTTTTTTTTTTGTTAGTCTAGTTAATATTATTATCTTGCTAATAATTTTTATTATTTTATTATCATACGGGGTATCATATATGTATGCTTGTCGTAAAGATTTATAAGCTGATCTTGTTTTAAGTATTTTATATAGAATATATTCTGGCGTGATACCACTCTGAGCACACCTTATATTCTTTTTTTATTTTATTTTTTTAACCAAACTAAAATCTATATCAACCCTTTTTCCTCAATGGTTTTGCTTAATGGATCGTTGTTTTTTATGAGTCATAATTTTAACCGAGATTCCAACTGAATCGTTGAAAATTTACATCACACCTCTATCATCATTATCATCTGAATAAAAAATCTATAAATTTAATAAATTATTTCATATAATTAAACAAATAATTAAATATGTAAAAAAAAATTTTTAAAATTATTATTTTAATTATTTTATTCTTATTTATGGTTTGTTTAATTTTGTTTTATTTTATTATTTTTATATAATTTATTTATTCATAAATTCGTAAACTGCTGATGGATATACATTTAAAAAAAAAAAATAATAGTTTGTTTTAATAGGACATAACGATGGGTAAAGAGACTTTTCATTTAGTGGTGTTTTTTTATTTTTTCACATTTTGGCTTGAAGTTGATGTTGATGGAAAAATAAATAAATGGTTGATGGTGAATAAAATATACGAGTTATATATATCGTTGCATATACACATGGGGTTAAAAATTGGACAGAAATTTATATCCAGAAAGATTGGCATTGGGGGTAGTTTGGAGTTTTAATATGAGAATTATTAAGGTTTTTTTTTTCATTTTTTTATCTCTTCATCTCTTTGTTTCACGGTGTTTTATTTGCCAGTCTGAGTTTGCATTATTTTTTTTTTTTTAAATACAGTGTATTGTATGTTAGTTATTAAATTTTTTTTATCAATTCTAGATAACATGATTTTTCAGATACTAATCCTCTCTTGAGTTTGTAATTATTTTTTTCTTGTATTTTCATTATTGTTGTGTATTTAGAATTCTATTAAGTTTAGTTGGTTGTTTTTTTTTTTCAATTAATTCTTCATTACGGTTTGACAAGAAATAGTAAAAGTATATTCATAAAATCTTGTGTATTATTTGTATGAGGTTATAGACACGAATACAAAATGGATAATAAATTTTGTATTGATTTATCGGTTAAATACTTTTTTAGATATAAATTTTTTCTACTTTGTTTTTATTTTATATATAATTTTTTTTTATTTTTCATTATTGATTTTATTATTGTTATTATATTTATTTCTATTTTTACTTAACAATCTGTACTATTTATTGATTTTTCAATCCTTTTTAATTATTTTAAATTTAAAAAAATACATGGGAAAAAATTTTACAAATTTAACTCTTTTTTTTTTTTTTTTAAATAGCTAAAATAAATATGATAGAAATTTCTTTACAAGTAAAAGTCGTGTTGAAAATTTAACTAGTTACTCAAATAAAAAATTGAAAATATAATTTTAAAAATTTATAAGGAATAAGGTGAAAAAAAATTATTACCTGTAATAAAAATAAATTCAAGAGATTTTTTTTCCTGTTGTATACGTATATATTTTCATAGCTTGTCGTGACAAAACATGGTCGAAAACAATCCCAGAGATTCGAAATACTTGGATTTGCCTTTGAGCTTTTATTTTTTTTTATTTTATTTTATCTTGTCTGGCGCGTGGCACGACATAGCCATCTTATGGCTTTACGTGACAGGGATTTTCTATGCAGACGTTATGGGTGCTGATTGGGTGGCATCGGTTTTCATACATTTATTTTCTGTTTTATATATATATATATATCACAAAATAAAGAAAGAATGCTATGTGTGTTTGTGCTTTTTTATTCTGGCGTTTGGAATTTAGCATTGAAATCGATATACTTTTTACATCTATAACTATTCATCAATTTGTTGAAAAATGTAAAAACGTAAAACTTACTTTTATCACAAATGAGAATATCACTATATGAAAATAAAATTTTATCTCAAGTATATCCAAGTCGTATAAAATTTTTCAAATAAAAAATTTATTCTTGTATTTTTTTTGTTTTATTTTAATTATTTATTTAAATAAATTCTTTTTTTTTTTTTTTATTCTGGAACAAAGCACTTACTACACGTCTTGACATTGACATTTTATTTATTATTGAGAAAAGATTCTTCTTTTTTAAATGACGAGAAAAATAAAATAACTTAAAATTCATCAGACAATTTACCAATTTATTTACTTTCATTTGAAATCCAAAAATAAAAATAAAAAAAAAGCTAATTTATCAACATTGATTTTACTTGTTGAATAATTAAATTAAAATTGATTAAAAGTTTCTTTAAATGATAAATTATTAGGTACAGTTATTTAGCTTATTAATACAAAGTAAAATCGGACAAATGACAAGTTATAAAATAAAAGAAAATTACTCAACGTTTGACACTAGTTAAAATAGTAAAATAAATAAATAACAAACAAGTAAAATAAAAATAAAATAAATGTTGTATGTATAAAAACATTGAATTACCCAGTTGGTTTTAATTACACAGTTGGTATGCGTAACGTGGCATCGCATAAGTCGTCGTTTGGATTAAATGAAAGCGTCGGGTTAACGTAATTGTGTATAACATCTGCATGGGTCATTTTATAAAGACTGAAACAGTAGAGAAAATGAATAAAATAGAAAAATATGTATATACATATATTTGAAGAGAAAAAAAAGGTCGTGTTTCGACGTTGAATTTACTGTAAATCACCAAGACGACTGTGCAACTTGAATTTTAACTTTCAAATATAGTATAATAATAATAAAAAAAATAGAATTAAAATATAACAATAAAGTGAACAAAAAGTATAAATGCACTGTAACAGTGAAAGACAAATGATGAGTATATAAGACTTGGTTTATATATTGTTATAAGTTAAACAAGAAAGTTATACCCCAGAGAGGATATTAAACACTGTCGTTTCTTATTTGACTGTAACTTTGTTTAAATATGTTGAATGTTTTTCTTTTTTTTTTAACTTTAAAACACAAGTTACTAATACTACGACTACTTGATATTTGACCGGAAAATATATATATATATAAATAAAAAAAAAAAGACATTGTAACAAAATGACGGTAGCAATATTTTCTTATACTTGCGTTCCACCTTTATCAGGTTTCTTCAAATAAGAAAAAAATGTTGAGTCATTTTTCCTACAGTAAAACGAAAAATAAGATTAAAAAAATAAAATAAAAAAAAATCGTTCGATATAGTATAGAAAGACGAGATTAAATTTGTCACAAGACGATAGGGAATTGGATTAGAAAGGCCTCAGGGATCAACAACCCCAATTATTAGAATTGTGGCTGTTTTCAGGTGCCATCGAATCCACCAATTTCACTTTACTCTTTATTTTTTATTGTTTTTCATTCTCTTGTGTTTATTACATTTCAAATCATTACCAGAATAGTCAACACCTCAGCTATTTTTCAATGTCCAATGTTTTATATATAATAAAATAAAATGAAAAGCTCCATTGGGAGTATTTTAAATCCCATCAAGTTCATTAAAGAATCGTCTCTCCAGTGAATTTATATAAATTTTTAATTTTCCAATTTTGATTAAATCACGATGAAATAAAAAAATAAATAAATATAAATGTAGTTAAATATGATGATTAAATAAGTGTTACTTGGGGTAAAAAAAAAAAAAAGTTGAGGTCGATGGTGAACATCATTCTAGCTAGGACTAAACGCTTGAACAGTCAAAGCTACTCACAAAGAGCTTTTAACACCCTTGGTCTCTTCTCTTCTTGTACTCTCATCTAGTATGTCACAAGCATGGATGAACATAGAGAGAAATATCCTCTCACGTTAGCTTTTCTCACTACACATCATCATTGCTTATATAAACCCCACAATATAGTACTGTAAAAAACTCTGTGTTTTCTGCCTTTTTTTTTTTTCAAATATTATTTTCTGCATGCATCATCATGTCTAGGCTGCCATCGACGAAAATAGATCTATGACGTTAAACGATTTATGCTATTATTTTTTTGCTTTGAATTATTATTATTTTTTTATAAATATATTTTTTTTTTCCTGTTTGTTAACTGTCATGTGCACGTGAAATCGATAGAGAATATCAAAATAAAAATTTAAAAAAAAATATATTTTTTTCCACATAAAAAACATGACCTCAATGAGAATAATATTTGTTGGGATTTTTTTTATTATTACTCTTTTTTTTTTTTGTTCATAAAATGCACATCGTTATATATTGTTGGAAAATTTAAGTGAAATTTCAACAACATTTGGTTGATTAAATATTACAGCGGTTTTGGAATTTTCATCTGTTAAAATAACAAAATTAATTGCTCAGGTTGGTTAGTTAGTTGAAGGGGATATTGAGAAAGACAGTAGATATGTGTTGAAAATAAAAAAATTGAAAAAAATATATAAAGTCTCATTCATCACGAGACCTATAACTGACAAGATTCCGTTGGTTTAAGACGATGTAGATGAAGGAAGCATATAACTTTGTCCGAGGATATATACAATACTAAGTTTGTTATATAGTAGGCAATGAATTGGTGGAATGTTATTAAGCAAACGTTTAAGTCAAGTAAAATGAAAGAGAAAGAGAAAGATTCTCAAGTGTCAAATTAAATTGTACCAATGTTCGTCATTCTGATTTATTTGTGACCGATAAATAAATTCGTTAAAATACTGGCACACGTCTTCACATATTTAGTCTTTGTTAAATATTTTAATAATAGTAAAAATTCATTGAAAAAAAAAACATTAAATTCTATATTCTATTCATGTGAGATTAGCATTTTTTTTTTTTTGGAATTATAATAGAAAAAAAAAAACATATAAGTACCATTAATTTTATTCAATTTAAATGCCTAATGGAAAGACCGTATATTATAGTTTATTTTTGGAACTCAATATAATGGTTAGATTAGCCAGACAATCGTGTACATTTAATTACTCAATTAACGAGTACTTGGTCATATTTAATTTCTTAAAAGCAGCTAAAAAGCTTAAATAATAATAAAAAATTAAATCCTATTATAGAAAGAAAAGAAGTTATTTTCTAAAAAATATTTAATAAGCATTTCTAGAAAATTTCCGCAAATAATTTTTGTTTTCTTTGATTATTATTAATTGTTTTTTTTTTCAATTATTTTCCAAAATGATTATTTGTGTTTATATCAGTTTTTTTTTAGTAGTCTTCTTTGTTTTTTTTATTTATCTGATTTTGATTGAAAAAAAGCTTTGCCTATTGATTCTGAGCTTAAAAATAATTTTTTCTTAAAACTAAAAAAACTATATTAAAGCTCTTCAAAATTTACAAAGGTGATGTTCTTTGTTTTTCCAATTTTCCTAATTTTTATTATTAAAAAATTCAATTTTTGAGGTTTTCATATTGAAAAAAAAATGATTTTTTCGAAATGATAATAATAATAAACGTTCGATAATTCATTTAAATACAATTCATTTTTTTTTTCTACCATTATCTTCATAAATAATATTTTTACCACTTTAATGGGAAACTTTTATTCCGTTTGTGTTCATTTTTTTATTTTCCATTTAAGCAGATTTTCACAATTTATTTATCGTCTTTTTTTGCCATTCCTTGTTAAATACATATACTATATAAAAAAAAAAAATTAATACTATAGTACAGTAGAAATAGAGTAAAAAAATGATGACTATGATGCTTGCGTGATACTTGAGCTTGCGAATAACTGTACAAATATATATTTGTGTGTAAATGTACATACTGCATGATAGAATATTATATAAAAGAGAGAGAGACATGTGGAACAATGTGAAATGTTTATCGTCACGCTCTGGCAAAGCTCCTAGACTAACTCTACACTCAGTGGTATATATGATTTTACCAAATTCTAACGCTGCATGTATTCAGTCGACCGTGGTACAGATTACATTTTGATTTTTACCTTAGTGTTAATGTACATTATAAAAAAAAAAAAATCATCAACTAAAAGTTTTTATATCATAAATATAATGCATAACAATGATTTTTGCAGTAAAAAAAAAAAAACAAAAAACATTGATTTATTTTTGCATATAAAAAATTTTATTTTCAAAAGTAAATATATATATTATGAGATTTAAATTATGACAGTATCCTGTAGGAATGACATTGTAGTAGAAGACCCCATATTGGACAACACATTTTATAGAAAAAAAAAAACCTTAAAAATTTTTTGGAAATAAAAAGCACAGTCAAGGACTATTGCCAAAGTTTTGAGATATTCGAATACTTGTTTTTTGTTGTTTATTTTTTTTGTAAAATATTTTTTTATATATCTTCTTTTCCTCTGACGCTCAAACAAAATTTTTATATGATATGAAAAATATATCTATGGAATGTACAAGTATATACTTTAATACAAAAGTTCTTTATCCACAAATAAAAAAAATATTAATAAATTGGCCAAAACGTGAACAAAAAAATATGCTATATTAGAATAAAATGGTTAGAGTAAAACTAAAGCTTTCGTATATTTATTTAGTTATATATTTTTAAAAATTTTTTTACATTAAATTCAAGGCTTATTTTAAATACGTAAAAAAAAATTTAATATAAAAGAATTAACTAAATTTTATATTGAAAAAAAGAAAAAGAAAAATATATAAAAATTTATCTTGATTATTTTAAAAAGTTTTTTAAAAATTTATTATTATTATTCAATAAAAATTACCATTTCGATAAAAATATTCAAAAATTATTTTTTAATTTAATTTTACTTCGTCTGGAAATTGTTTGTTTTGCGTGTCAGTACCATTATTGATGTAAAAAAAAAAAAATCATAAAAATTGAGTAAAAGCTAAAAAAAAAGAAACGACAAAAGATATTACGTGACTTTTGTGTTTGATTTTTTTCATATAATTTTCTTACAAAGAAATTTATATTTATTTAAATTTTTTAGTATATTAAAGTATAATTTTTCTTTTAGTAAATTTGTTTGCATGATTTAAATAGTTTTTTATTTATTTGAATATTAAAAATTAAAATCAGATTGTTTAAGATGCTTTTTCAAGCTAGTTAATATTATACGATCCGTGTGAAATTATAATTTTCAGTAACCCGAGTGAGTTAAGTTAAGTCAGTGCCACACTATGCTATGGTAATTTTGAATATTTAAGTACAAATTTGTACGAATAAAATACAGCTAAAATGTTCTATTGAATAAAATATAATATTATTTTCAAGAGAGTTGACACGATAGAAAATTGAAAGACAAAAATATATATAATAGAATATACAACACACACACACACACATACATTATATAATTTATAAATTGCAAATAGTTGTGAGTAGATTTTCGATTAATTCCAGCGCTTTATCGTTATATGTTAGTTTATTACCAAGCATGATGACGTGCCATTGGTTACAGAGCAAACTACATCCCTCTAGGCAAGTTACTCTCTCAGTTTGATCGTAAAAGCCATCGGTTGTTCATATATATATACACACATTAAAACCCACAACAAATAAAAATAAATAAAACTAAAAAAAAAAGTAAATAATAAACATATATTAAATAATTTTTAACACCACAAATCGATAGCTTCAAAAGTATCATAAATTATCTTACAAATTTGCCTTAATTGCATTCATACAATTAAGCTCTATGTCCTTTTTTTTTTTTTTTCTTTTATTCTTTTATAAAAGGTTTTTTAACAAATTAAATAAATTTATAAAACAAAAAGTTTAATAATAAAATTATGCTGCAGTTGTAAAAGCCAGATATCATATTTATTATGACAATGAAAATTTAAAAACTTTACATTTTGTTTTTTTTTTTTTATAAAATAAGTTGGTTAAAAGTAAAATATAAGAGATAATAATGGAAGTAAGATTTTGTGGTTTCAAACAATATCTCAAGTTTTCAGTATACGCATTAAGTCTGATACAATTTTGATTCACAATTATTCATGCATTATAATTTTATCTGTTTAAGTCTTGACATAAGTAGATAAATGTCTGACTATTTTCTCTTTATATCACTTGATACGTATATATATGACAAGCTATCAAAACTGACATCTAATTTATTATTATTATTACTATATTATTATATGGATAATAATTTAGTGAATTTAGTGACTTTGTTTAATGACTTTTTGGCTATTATATTATATTGTGTGACCAATTGAAGAAGAAAACAATTTAACGTTGGTCACTGTAATTGGCTAGAAATATCAGGCTTTCTGATGGCTCGTCAGGTACGTTGTTTGGTGAGATTAATTCGCGGCAAGGGGTATGAAAAGTCGACCCATATAAACACATACACGTGAACACATAAAAAAGTTTATTTTTTTTTTTTATTTTTTTTCGTTTTTGGACATGCCTCGAATTCGGGTATTCAGGAAGATTGACGATCAAGGATTGTCCAACGTTAGTTTTTGTTTGAAATTTTTTTTTTTTGTTTTTTTTTTCGTTTACTTCAGTACGTATTGTTGACTGATGAAAGTTTCTAAAAGTGACAATACATAAAAATCCAAAAAGTCGAGCAAAATGTGTATACAAAAGAAGTAGAACAAAAAAATAGAATGGAAAAAGAAACCATTGCCATTTGAAGTTTAGATATAAAAAAAAAAAAAACTGTCATGTACTCGGTGATTATATGGATTTACGTTTAAAAGATATATTTATAAGGCAAGCTGGAAAAAATAGGCACATATACATTATGATGTGTCTTGGGTGTGCTTGGCCAAGTAACATTGTAAAACAAGGATCTTCTTTAGATAAAATCGATATACACTATATAGGATATTTCAACAATCATGAGTTACGATTTTCGTGTAACATAAAACGTTTATTTTTATTCAGTATATAACTATATATATTGACATTTTAAAAGTGCAAAAATATATTTTATAACTTTTAAACTATATTTTTTGTCATTTTAACAAGTGTTTATTTAACTTCAGCTGTATACAGTTAATTTATTAGTTCAATTATAATTTATATAACTGTTTTTTTTTTATATTTTTTTAATGATTTATATATCGTAAAATGTTAGGGTATTATTGTAATAAAAAGACATATTATTGATGTTACATTTGACACTTTATTTTATAATTTAATAAAAAAATTATTAAATGCTAAATATGAATTGAATGATGCTTGTCTGAAGGGTAAATAAAATAATGGTATTAATATAAAAGTATACGCTTGATAAAAAAAAATATTGAGAATCAACTTTTATTGATATTCAAGTTGTTTATTAATTGGCAATTAATAAATGTTGCTTCAGTGAAATGATACAATAGTCAATTGCCAATTATCATTTTATGAAAAATTATTCATCTCTTTAATATTCGCAAGTAATTTAAACAAGTATAATTGATTTTATTTTTTTTTTTATTATTTTGTTTTAACGCAGTTTATTATTTTTTTTAACAAAAATTTAATATTCAATCTGAACTAGCCCTGTAATTTTAGTACAAGAAAGTATACATATAGAGAATCGACTGACCTGGTTTTTCGGAAATTAATTTAATAGTATAATATCCTCTGGTCAGCTAAAGTTAGAGAAAAAAAATAGGAAAAAAAAAATCATATTGAACATTTAATAAACGAGAGAAATATTTTTTTTTTTTTTTTACTTTATCAATAATTTATCGATAAATAGGCAATTAAGTAATGGAAAAAAAAATATATCAAATGAAAAAAAAGCACTCTCAACGAGATGTATATATTTTTAATTTTTTTTTGTCAATTGATTTTTTAAATTCAATTTATCTTTATGAATGTCACTCTTAAGTAAAATTGCAATAGACAGGGCAATTCTTGATGCTTTCTACTCGAAGAAACTTTACTACGAACGTTACACCTTCCATTTAATCTTTTTTTTTTTATACTCTTCACTTTCATTTATTTCTCACCTTTTTTTTTCTCTTATCTATTACGTCGGTTTGAGTTTTTAAACTTTTAAAATGGAAAGAAAATGTTGGCATCAAAAAAAATAATTAAAAAAAGAAAAAAAAAGTCTATGGTTTTTACGATGGTAATAAATGATAACAACAATGAATGATTTTAATGTTTAAACTTAAATTTCTGAATAAAAACTTAATTTTTGAATATAATATTTAACGATAGGTCATTAGTGCATCGATAATTTTGAAAATTTATTATAAAAGCAGTAAATTTATAAAGCTTAAATAATTTTCATTCATTGAAAAGTTTTGCTAAAATGTCTGATCCAAACATTCTTAATCTACTAAAGTGCATATATAAAATTAAAATATATAATATAAAAAACAATAATTGATAAATTATTTTAAAGTTTTTTTAGTGTCTGTGTGTGTGTGTGTGTATATGAAATTGAAAGCTTTTATTGTTGGTATTTTAATGGTTTTGAAAATCAAGTGGAGAAATAGTAAAACAAAAGTCTTTTGCTTGATATTTCAATGACTTCAACGTTTATGTTTGGTATATATTGTGTGTATAGATAGTGGTAGTAGTAGTTTCAGTGCTTTGGATTATACTTGCTATGACGAACGACCGGTGGTCCCCTTGTGACCTGTTTGTGAAGTTTATCGCCGCCCCTTTCGTGTTCGACGTCGCTTAATAGCAAAAAAATAAAATAAAATGAAATAAAAAAATCATATATATATATAAAAAGAGAACTAGTAACCCCTAGTGTCCTCATCCCTGTCTTTTCATCTTATATGATCTGTTATACAGTTTGGTACTTCAATATTTTCTGGATGCTTCAATATACTTGCTGCTCTTGTCGCTTTTATTCTTCACAACTTTTATAATTTATTTTGTCATTATTTTATATATTTAACACCCGTTGATTCTGGTCAAACAAAATAGAAAAAAAATCATTAATTTTAAACAATTTCATACATAGACATGTATAAAAACTGATTTCATTCTTTTTTACTTGAACTTTTAATAAGACATACTTGAAATACTTGGGGTTTTTTTTTTTTTTACACATAAATAATGTAAAAATAAAATCAATGTTTATTCACTAAACTTTGCTCATTCTACATTCTTAAGATGAAATAAAAAAAGTAAATTAAAAAATAATAAAATTACTATTATCATGATCGAGAATTTTTTTAAACAAATAGAAACCCCAGAATAAAACTTTTTTCCACAACAACGACTTTTTCACTACTTTTTTTACTTCATCTTGTTGGTATTTTTTTACATTATTATTATTTATTTTATTCTTCATTCGTGCACAAGTCCAAAGTTGTTTGAAAATGTCAAGTGGTCGATTTGCTGCATCTAGAAAAAATAATAATAAAATTTATATAAAACATAGAAAGAAAAAGACATTGAATGTTTCAATTTTTATTTTTTTATTTTTTCTTAGTTTTACAAACTATATCGTAAAAAAAATGTCTCAGCTGGTATATAGATGTATAGATAGTCGGTTATTATCTGGGCGTATTACGCTGTGGAATAAGAAAATGAAGGAGATATTGTGCAAATAGTTTATAGTTATAATATAGTAGAAGAAGAAGAAGTAGAAGAAGAAGAAGAGTCATTGAAGATGATGTATATATTATATACACGCTTACAAAAGTAGGGGATGTATATAAGTGGTAGTTTAGTTGTATTATAAGTACTTGGTGCGTGTCTGGAAAGGATTGTTTCTGATCTATCAAAGATACTGTATACAAGTTTGTGCAAATCCTTGATACAATAGTATACCATATGTATATCTATATGTAACTTAATCCGATGGCAAGAATAGACTTTAGATATATATAGACAATAATCTAACTGAAGTTGGCGTAGCTTGATGATTCCTCTGTTGATGAGGATATTGAATTGAGATACAACCTTGTTTTCAAAATATATATACAACAATTTACTCGATTATTCTCACTAACAATTAGCTCAAAAACATTGTTCTTATCACTTTACATATAATAATTATCATCATTGAAAATTATTATAAAATTATTAATACAATAATAAATTTAATTTAGGTTGCATATATGTTTATTGATTTGTCTTTACATGCCAAAATAATCTTGCCAAGAAAATGTCTTGGCAAATACTATAGTAGACATATTCCAACCATGTAATCCATTTTTATCATCATCTGCAGTGTACAGACTGAAAAAAAAAAGAAAGACAAAGACAATGAGTTGTATATAGAATTTAACTTGGAATGTGTCAAGTTTATTGTTCTTCTTTTTCTTCTTCTCAATCTCTTGACAGAATAATTTTTCATCTAAACTAAAGCACAAAACAGAATGTGGCGATACATAAAATCGAATCCTGCTTGCACTTGTGATTTTGAAGTGGCTGACAAGTCGAGTCCTTGCATTACCATAGTCCTGACTAAGCTCAAAAATATAGCTTTTTATTTTTTATATTTATATCTTTATCATCTTTCCCTTATTCTCTATACCTCTTAGAGGCACTTGGATGAGCTTTTGCTGTATATATAATGCGATACTATGAAATGCTGAGGACAGCTGTTGATGTTTTTTTGCATAATAGAATCAAGTATAGGGTGAAAAATATTTATGTCTTTTACTTGTTGTTGTTGGACATTTAAGAAAAGTTCTAAATATCAAGCTTTACTTGAATTGCATTATTGATTATCTTTGTATTTATTCAAACATATTCATCATTTTTTTTTATTACCTTACTAGACGAGTATATTTATATTTAATTTTATAACTTAAAATATATATATGGTGTTTTATTGACACCAACATGTCCTTATATTGGCAGCCATTAGGGCCATGACAAGGTTCGGTTAGATCGTTCGCACCAGCTGGTACTTCAACTCAGGATGATTAACGAACTTTGTGGTGAAATGCATAATACAAGGTAGAATGGCTTTTACTGAATAGTACATGTGAGTGTGTTGTTGTGTTATATTACAAGTAAATATGTATATATTATCATATAGCACTTTATAAAATGCATTATGCTATGCTCTATAAGTATATGGCATATAAAAAGGTGTAAAGTCAAAAATCATGCAAGCTACTACTATTATTGTTGTTGTTGTTATTATGAAATTACCAATTTATATATATGACAGGGTAAAAAACAAAATAAAAATCATATATTTAATCAATAATCTCAACGTCAGATACTGTCGATACTTTGGTTTCGCCTTACATATTTATAAAGTTTTCATTTGATAAAAAAATTTGTTTGCACTTACTTTTGTGGTGTATTATATGCAAATAGTATATTTTCCAAAGTAGACAAATCAAGCTTTCGAGTTTTTTTATTGTCATTGTTGTTATGTCCAAATATTTTTAGTCAAATGGTTATTTTTGAATTTATAATTATTAAACCCATTGATAGTTTATTGTGTCATCTATCTCTAATGAACAATATGCAAAGTATTATATGTTTTTTTTTTTTTGTTTTATTATCAAATAAAGTTTATTGCCTTTTTTAAGGTTAACAAGCTCGACTGTATATCACGGGAATAGTCTTTTTGTTTTGTTGTTCTTTATGTACATTTTTATTATTTTCATTTTATATTAACTCTCTAAATTGTAAATATAAAATATACAAGTAATACTGAGTTGGTTTTTAAGTCAAAATGTAGTTTCAATTAAAACGTACGTGCTGGGTTGAAAGTAGGGTTTATGGCTATACTCTTGGACGACATTACCTGCTGTTGTAATATTCTGAAAGTTTAATGGAATTTACATTTTCTTGAAAATTTAAAGCTTTAAGAAAGTGATGGTGATTGTGTGTGATTCTTGTGATTGTATTTCACAATTTTATCATCTACATTTGTTTAGGTTTTCTTTGTATTTATTCATTTTTTTAATATTTTTTTTTGCTTACAAAATTCTGCAGACAATGAATTTAATATAAAGAAAAAAAAAGTATATTTTACAACAATTGTAAATTAAGTTTTATGTATGTATTATTTTGTTTGAAAAAATCCACTTTAACAAAATTTACTGACAGCTAAAAGTAGAAAAATAATAGTGACGATGGAATTAAGAAAAAGTTAGTGGTTGTTTTAGAGTTGCTCATGAAACTAAGCATATATAAAAACTTAAAACTTTTTATTTTTTTAAGGTCATTTTAATCTTATCATCGTAAAACTATATACATGTCAGGGTGTGTGCTTTATATCTGTGAAAATTTTTTTAAAAGCTCCCTAAAAAATGAGAATAGCTTTAGGATGAACATAAAAATAATATAAAAATCGTAATTTTTTATGGATATATCGTCTTCCTAGTTTATCATAAATTGACCCAATATACAGTATCAATAGATCATCTACGTGTTTAATTTATAATTACTTTGAATAACAAAAAAAAGAAAAATTTAATTTATACATCTTGGAAAAAAAAATAATTTGAATTCTTTAAAACAAACATTACTTCTTCTTGACATCACATCATCATTATTTTCTTATTTTCAATGAAATTTTTCTTCATTTTCCCATTTTTATAAAACAAAAAAGAAATCAAACTATCACGTTTTCCAATTTCAATTTCCCAGCAACGGGGAATGGTAATGCTTTTATTATTAACACATCATTAACTGTGACTAGTAGTTGTATGTATATTTTGTCTCTTTCTCTTGCGTTAAATTTAGACTGAATAACTTCCGGTGTTTAAAAAATAAAAATGAAATAAAATTCTTTTATGGATAAATTGAAAATTTATATTAAATTTAATCAAAATTTAGTGATCTTTCTGCATGAATTGATGTTGAATATTTTTTTTTGTTTTTTTCTTAAAAATTTTATTTTGTTAATCTCGATTATATTTTCTTAAAAGGTAAAAGATGACTAAAAAGAAAAAAAAAAAAAAAGACTGTATTTAGCCTAACGAGACGTTAATCGATGATTTAGTGTGACTGGGCTCAATCGTGCGTTGGAGATAGGCCAGGACTTCATCTTCTTCTTATCAGTTAACATGAAAAGGGATGCGAAATATTCTCAGCAACGTCATCTGGCCAACTCTTACCCTTGCTCTTTTCCAAACCCCTTTTACCAAACTAAATGTATGTGTGTATTTTGCCTTGACTAGTTTTTTTTTTTTAATTTTTTTTCATCCACTTCTTCCTGCCAGTTCACCAGGTTCTCATTATCTACTCTTAAGAGTAACATGCAGCTTCAATCTGTATACTAATGAGGGTTTTCACTCATCGTTCAGGCAAAAAAAAAAAAAGGGTCTTCCATATATACCAGAGTGTTCCTCCTCGTGCATTTTTATTTATGATTTTTATTTTAACCCTCATTGTACTTTCTGTCGTAAAATATTGCTAGAATACTTTTTAACTAATAAAAAATAATATAAAAAAAAAGAAATTTATATATGATGAAAAGCAAAGAAAGAAAGAAAGGATATATCAAGTCGTTGAACAAATAAAACAAGTTTAAAGTAAATGAGTTCATCGGGTCATATAGTTTTGTAAAAGTTATAAGTGATACTTTACTTTTGGCTTTTTATTTTTAATTTTTTAAATATACTTTTTGGTTTTTTATTTGAATATATCCGTGTATTTATCTCGTCTTTATTTTTTCTCAGATCGTAAAAATATCTCGTGATATTATTCTATAAAATAAAAATGAAAAAAATGTATATTCACACCGTATCAGCTACGGAGGGTGCATTTTTGAGACGTAATTTTGCCAGAGTAGACATTTTTACAGTCGATTTTATGGCTAAATGGATATACACACTGAAGTAAGGTTAAAAAAAAAAAAAAAAAAAAGAAATTTCTTATTACCGATATACCTCGTACCAATTTTTGTGCGAATCTCTATTTTTTTCTTTTTTTTTTGTTTATTCATATTTGAAGCAGGTGTCTGCTTGGTTCTTGCTGATTAAGCATGTTTTACAAATTTTTCTTTTTATTTTTATTATCCAACATTTGTTAATATTCATTTTTGTTTGAAAAAAAAAAATTCTTTTTAAATTTATTCTCAGTTTTATATTTTAATGTTGATTATTATTATTATTATGTTTTTCTGGTTTTGTTTATATTTTTTTTTGTGCCTTATGGATATTGTCACGTTGCAACAGTTTAGGCATAAGAAAAAAAAAAATGTTAAAAAGAGAAAAAAGAGAAAAAAGGCACTTTGACAATTATAATGTAAAGTACCATTTCAGGGGTAGTATTTTTTTCTGTTTTGTATATTTCAAAGTTGAAAAATAAAAATCAAAAAGAAAACATTTCAAAAATTTTTTATGAATGCATGAATGATGGTAAATGGGATGTACTTTGATGTTGCAATGAGCTTTATTGTAACATGTAATATGTCTTTGTCAAAACTTGCACTTGTTGTATATGTATTGTGTTGATATATTTATACTTGAAAATCCTCTCTATATATATACACACACTCTGATAAAATAGGTAAAGTGATGAGTGTAATGTTAGTGAGGGAAATTTGAAAAGACAATATTGTCACCTGCCAAAGTAAAAACTATTCTGCTTGTCTTTGCATTTTCTTTTAAATAGTTTTTGAAGTATTTTCTCTGATAAGTCAACTCAAACTTTTATAAAATATTAGTTGGTATTTTTTTTTATCTAAACATATTTATCGCAGCTTGAAAACACATGCATATTACTCTTGTTTATGTGGTATTTCATACGGAACTCTTTCTTAATACTGACAAGAATCTTTCAACAATGGAATTTCGAATTTTTTTTCGTAGTCCAAACACGTTTTACTATTGATACATAATTCCAATAGCATCAACTAATAAAAAAAAAAAAAAAAACACTGCTTTTTTTTTATCCTCTTCAAAGTGAATACCTGAAAACAATATTTCCATGTATCGATTATTATTTTTTTTATTTTTTTACTGTATGGATGTATGAATAATTTTTTTTAACTTTTTTCATGACAATGCACATTGGTAGTGTCTTTGTGATACAATGTCTGCTCGGTTCAAAGTGTCTACTTTATGATACACTCTAAAAATTTAATAATTTAATTTTAAATTATATTATTTTTACATATTTTTTAAAAATATAGTAAACTAGTTTGCTTGTTTTTTATACTAAAAATATTAATTGCATTCTTTTTATTTATTGTTGCAGAAATTTTCAAAAGACGGACAACAGATGAATTAATCACGAATTTTCATCGTCAACTTCAGTAAAGAGTGAGTTTTTTTTATCTATTTTATTTTTATTATCAGATTATCAAACTTATTTTGCATCTTTTAAAGTATTTTTCGTCAAATTTTTCATTTGATTGAGCATTTTTAATATCCATTTATTAGAAGATTTAAAAATACAAATTTTCAGTTAATCAAATAACAATTAATTATTAAAAAAGGGTAGTTAATTTAAGTTATTAAAATTATTTTTAGTTTTTTTTTTTTATTTTTTTTATATATAAAAGGTATTTAATATGCAAAAAATTATTTCAACACGTAATAGCAACTTGAAGTAATAAATAAAACAACATATGCGGATGTTGTTTAATAATTCCTATTTGTCTGAGGTAATATGTCGTAACTACATTCTCGTATGTCACTTGAATGAAAAAATAAACTGATATAAGAATATATATATATGCGCGAATGTAATCGGATGCTCTTATGTTACAAAAAACGTATTTTTTATTTTTCATTGTGTATCTTGGTTACAAGTTGATGGTTGAATTTTTCACCTGGCAATGTTCCAGTTGAGCTCCTTGTATCATTGAACATATATATACCAGTTTTCTTGGTTTCTTGTTCTTATGACTATTTCTGTTTGAGGGTTGTTGAAGACATTTGAAAGCTCTCTTTTCCTTTCTTTATACTCTTTCCTTCATTCGTATATCTTTCTTTTTCTGTTCATTCTGCCATTCATTTCAACCTCATACCTTGAGCTTACTTTGGCACAGCACAGATCGTATTTTTTTGCTTTCTATCTCAGAATATACTTCTCAATACAAATGTCCTCTTTACAAGAAGAAAAAAAAAATCTTATATATTTATAATAAATAAATAAAAAAAAACTATTATGGCCTCGATATTATTTTCTTTTTTTTATTCGCCTTTACAATCGATAGTTACATTTACTCGTTTAACATTTCATTTAATTATAAACATTTAAAGAAATAAAATCAAGTCAATTAAATGTAAATTATTTTATTCATTTAAAATTAACTTTTTGACAGCGATTAGTATTAGAATGATAAATTTTACTAACCATCAGAAAACAGAGTACAGCAGGTCGGTAGAGAAATTTCATCAAAGACGATATCTTCAAAGTGTTTAATAGCAAGTAGGAAAAGGACCAAAAGGGATTTAGAGAGTAACTTGGGTGGGAAGAAGTAGAATTTAGTAAAACCTCATACCTTTTTCACCACGACAACTTGAGAGTCTTGTATCTCTGAAGGATGAGTGGAGCTTTTTTTTTTGTTCTTTATTTTTTTCCCTTTAAAATTCGCGTCCTTCTGTGTTATATGCTTTCCTGAATACATAAGATGGTCTTGAAACTCGAAACAGAGATGCATAAAGTGAATCGAGCGCAAGCTACTTGTCTTTTTTTTTTTTTCTTTTTCTTTTTACCACTAGGTGTATAATACAGATGTACACTGTCTACACTGTAGTCCTCCTAAGATTAAAAAAAAATAAAATAACTGAGCTTTTGGGTTTTACACATAGAACTATTAAGGGTTGTTGTTTAAAAAAAAAAAAAAAGTTATTAGAGCTTTATTCTATAATTTAAAATAAATAATATTTTAATGATTATACACATCAAATTAATAATTTAAATAACAGTATTTAAATTTGCCTTTCTAATTCAATAATTAGGGAATAAATTAAATCATGAAACGGTATTCTAAACTCATTGATTCAATATAAATTCAAATCTAAAAATATACAATAACGTAGCCTCAAAGCATTCAATATTTAATTCATAATTAATATATTAATAAATTTAATTTTTTTTTACGTTAAAATTGTGAAAAAAAAAAAGACTTAAAAAGTATTTATGAACGATTATTTAGTCGGTATATAGTAAAAAGTATTAACTCGTTATCCTCATTGAAATTGTCAAGTTAAAATAAGCTTTTCAATTCCCCATAATTTGTCAAACCTTTCATAGACTTGTTTCAACGTTATTATCCATGAACAAAACTATGCAATGAATCATTTATCTCTGTAAAGTTAGTTATTTTTTTTTTTATCCAGGGAAATCCAAAAATAAAAAAATAAAATTGCATATATCAGGGTGGGTTTATGAGTTATCGAATATTAGTAACCCCTGTATTGAATCGAAGTATGCAAGCGAGGGGATATATCAATTTCGTATGTATATTATATATTTCGGTGGGGCATGTGTGTGTGGTTATATATTAATATATATCTATATATTTGTATATATGTGCAAGTTGATTTTGTTAATGTATGGGTGCATTGTGTAGTCATGTATTCAGGATACATAGATCTATAGATATACATATATAGACATTGTGTACATGCCTATATAGAGATATGTTCAGGCCGGTGATTATGGATTACCTAGACCTGGTGGATGTGGCAGTCAGTGGCAGAGATAACTCGTGTGTTTAACTCTTGCTTTCTCTCTTTATTTCTCTTTCCTTCTCTCTTGAATTATAATGTGCGATGATAGTTTATATGTTGGTATTGAATCTACGTTCATGTATTTATACATCCGGAATTTACAAATACCATCATGCTGTAACCAACATTACCAATGTCATCGTTGTTGGTGGCATGAGTGTTCTCTCTTCGTTCTATGATTGCAACACAATTTTGGGGGGGTCGGTTAGAATAGTAGCCATTTGATAAACACAACGAGGACAGAAATTTCAGCTAAACTATTTCTCATTGCCATTGAAATTCTTTAACAACTAAAATTTAATACTTTATATTAAAATTTATCGATAACATTATTTTAATAGTTTTATTTATCGTTAACACATTAATTTTCTCTTTATTTTTTCATATAAAAAATTTTAATCTATCGTAAAATGCAAATTAAAACAATTAAAAAATTAATTATCGAGAAAAATCAATTGGTGATTTGATGTTAATATGAATTTGATATGATAGTAATAAATTATCAATGTGTAAACAAATATTGGGTATAGATGGATTATTTGTAAATTTGTTTTCGTGACCATTCGGTGAGATCATATACAAAATGAAAAATAAAACAAGTCGCGTGTCATGAATTATTTTAAATTGTTGATATTTCGTTGCACAGAAAAAAAAGTGATACACTCTTCATTATATCATTGTAAATATAAATTTTATTGATTAGCTAGAGTTTTTATTTTATTATTTTTTTAAAAATAACTATTGGTAGTTTATTCATTGGTAAATTTTATTTACTGCTCGGTTGAATTGATTTTACAGTCAAATTTTTAAAATACAATTCAATGCATGTTAAATTCATGATTTAATTAAATTTGAATTCTCATTGAAAGTTGTGTAAAATTTCGTACAGAGTTTATTTCAATATACATATAAAAAAATACGTTTTTTTTAATGATTAATATTTTTTTTTTTCATTGTAAAATTTTTCTTTCTTTTTATATATCGAAATTGAAAATCCCTCAGGCAAATTTTCGATCGTATGTATACGTGTATTTTCAATTATATGTATATATTTTTCTTTATCCATATTGATTTATTTCATTTTGTGTTCGATATGGTTTTTTTTTTATTTTCTATTTTCGTTTTTATTATATAACGAGGTAATAATTAGTTTTATTAATTTCTTATTCAATTACATTTCAATGAAAAGGCATAACGAGCTGAATCAAGAGCATTTTAATCCGTTAAATAATTCAATGAGAACTTTTTTTTAGACACCACCACCACCACCACCACCAGTGACCCTTTATATTTTTATTTCTTTTTTTGCTGTTTTATTTTTGCCAAAGTCAATGTACTACTGACTTTTCCTGGCACAATTCCACAAAAAATCAAATTTTTTTTTCCTATTTTTTTTCTTGTTGACCAGCAAGAAAAAGGGATAAAGATCTCAAGCTGAACATCATGTATCGACTTCTCACGTCATCTCCATGATCTTCAAAAAACATATCGAAATTTTTTTTTTTTTTCTTCTTTTTTACGACTTTTTGCCTCCTCCATCTTCTCAAACCTCATGCTTTTTCATATTTTTTTCATATTTATTTTCTCTTATTTTTTTTTGATTATTATTATATTTTTTTTTCATCCTTTCATTTTGTATAACCTTTTTGCTGGCGCCGCCAACAACTATATATACCGGGAAAACCGTCTAGGTTGCGAATTAATCGGGTGAACGGCACGTCAACGACAGAAGAACGCAAGAAAGTTGCCCAGAACACGAAAAATCTTACAGCATCTTTTATAACGTTTTTATTATTATTATTTTTTATCAGCATTGAAGTAAAAAAAAAAGCAAGGAAGGGATAGATTTGCAAGATGGTTTTGTCGGGTTGAATTGAAAACGCTAGTAGAATATACATTGTCAAGATCCATCCTATCATTTTTGAATACATCCTACATATTTTATTTAAAAGATTTATATAAATAAAGTAAACAAATACATATATATATGGATATTCGCAAAGTTTGACAGTTGAATAACTAATTTTCCTACAAAAATATGTATATAAATATATATCCGATTTGAATGCAACTTTTATGACATTAAAAATAGTTCAGCTAGTTATTTAGTTTGTTGGATCAAAATAAAAAAATATATTAATAATATTTTGATATATTCCAAAAGTTTGAGAATTTAGAATGTCAAAAATATAAATTATCTTTAAGCTTTACACTGTGTTGGAATATTTATTAATTTTTTTATGAGACAGTGTAATTTATTTAGCTGATTGAGGTAGCCAGTGAATGAACGGTCTGCTTAATTCACATATAGCTTATGTTGACTGAAGTTTTTCCATCATTTCAATGTAGCAGATCTCATATCAAATGCCATCTCATTACCCACCCTGTCATCTTGACTATATTGATAACATCTACTCAATCATTTTTATTATTAATAATAATAATGTTAGCTTGCAATCATGTCAACGCATATATATTTAACGAACTTTAATTAGGCGTATTACTAAAAATATCCATTGATGATATTGATGCTATGAAAAAATATTTATACGCAGTTAATTTTATCCAAAATTATTTTTTCTTCAAGTTTAAAATTATTCAATGCATAGTGTAGATGACAGGTGTTCAAAAAGTTAAATCTAATTACACTTGCAACGCGTACTGGAAATTGATGAGGCACAACGCGTATATTTTTGGTATCGTGTAAAATGAAGTTGGATGATAATTCACACATGATGTGCACTCGTGTTTATGTATTTTTTTTTTTTTTTTTGCACTTCCCAATTTTGTACAGACGTGGGAGGAGATATATAGATTATTTTTTATGCAATATTATTTTATTTAATTTTGAATTCTTAAATATTCATTTATTAGAAATGTTAAAAATAAAATATTGTGTTAAAATTGGATTGATATTTATCAACAAAATATAAATATAAAGGGTAAATGAAAAAAGTAATACTTTAGTTTTGGAAAGGTGAAATTGAGCTGGGGTATATTCTCTGTCATTTCATGGAAAATCCAATGTTCTTCCGCTCAACTCGGCATATCAGTGTTGGTACACGAATTATACGGTTGTCGGTCGCAGTACCAACCAGCAAGTTGTCGCTAGAATACCAAAAGTGGAATGGTCGCTACGATCGTAAAAATAAAAAACCTGGAATAAAAACAATCAGTTGAAAATGAAAAAAAAAAAAAAAAAAAAAAACTACCACTAGCTTTTTGTAGAAAGTAACTGTTGTAATGTCGTTTAATAAATGGCGAAATCGAGCATGGCCAGTGGCTACTGCCCGAAATAATTGAACTCTTTTACTCAGGCTCGTTTCAACTTTTATATAGGAAAAAAAATAGGAAAAAATTCGCGTACCAAGTATAGAACAAAAAAATATAATAAAAAAATTTTTTTTTAGGTATATAGAAAGAAAAATAACTTGACTAAAGATTGAATTGGCATTGTGCTGAAATCTGCGATAAAGTGTTTCAACTGGATTTGCGAAAATGTATATGTATAGACAGCGAAAGTTTGGTGCAAGAGCCAGTCATGGTAGACGTGAAATCGGATTACTCGGTCTGTGGTTTATTCTAGAGGCTTTGCTATACGCTCTTTTTTTTATTTTTTTTTTTTCTTTTCTTTCCATCTTTTTGATTATTTTTTTATCTTATTTTTCATTTGCTTCTTCCTGTTTGTTTTTTATTTCTGTATACATCTTCAACTCTCTGTCTTTGTTGCTATTTTTCATTTTGAGCATCTCTTCTGGACTTCCGGTTAGTACTTGAGATATTTTGATGAAAGGGATTCCACCTGGTTGCTGCAGTATAGCTTGATATACACATAAACCTTTGATGCTATTGTTGAACAAGGAAAATACGCATTTTCCCTGTGCAGCTGATTTAAAATATTTTTTTTTTTTTTTTGTTGTTGTTTAATGAAAACCAAGATTGATTTCTTTGTGACAAAAAGAATAAAATATCTATTCATATATTCACATAGATATTTTTAGAAAGCAATTGTTTTATTTAAATTATTTTTTTTAATTCTGAAATATTATATATATTAAATGAGCAGAGTGTTTTATGAAAATTGCGCGTGTCCACGTACTTCTTCACCATGAACGAAAAAAAAAAAATTAGAATAAAAGGGTAGAAAAAAGTAATATCAACAATAAAAAAGAGTGCATGGAAAAGAAAAAGGAAAAAAATTATATAAATTAAAAAGAATGTCTACAGCTTTTTTCGTGTATCTTTTATATTTTTAATTTTTCAAGGCAACTCAATTTTTTTTTCTCATCATTTTATATACAATTTTTTTTTTTTTTCTTCACTCGAGACATTTACATTTAATTGTAATAACAAAGTTTTAATGTAAATACACCTTGTGTTGGTTGTGTCACATTTTACCATGGCATGCGGACACATGCATTATTGCAATTCACAGAGAGCAAGAGATAAAAAGAGAGACAAAAGTGAACTTTGAAAACTCTCAGTGCGCATACATATGTAATAATAATAATATTTATACATAGAAAGTCTCTATATATACATGTGAATATTCCCAAACTATATACCAAGCAGATCACCCTTGGTATATCCAAGTCAACTTGCACGTTTCGGTCATTACAGCAATTACCTAGTCTCCTACTTTAGTTCATCGTATATGCATACATATACAATAATTATCAACTACATACCCAAAACTAATTGCCCAAAGTATATATATTTATTTATATATATAGATATATTTAGTTTGTATCGGTGTGATCTTCATTCAGATCATCCATGCTTCAACAGTTTGGGTATTTTCAAGCGACCCAATGTGTATACCCAACCAAAACTTATTTTCAAACTAGAAACTAGCTTCTAAACTTAAAACTGTCGAAAATTCAAAAACTTTTTGACCACTTTGGGAATATATATCTTTAGCTTGATGAAACATCATCAAGTTTTATCCGAAATAAATAAATTCATTCACGAGGAAGATACTTGAGATAGACATGGTATACAATTGTTATTATAAATTAAAGTTTACGATATTGATCCTACCTTTGACACACTGACAACCATACCATTGTTTTATCATTAAATAAATTTTGCCTCAAGCCAACTTTTCAATTGTATGTATATGAAGCATCATATTTCAAGATTAATGAAATTTTTGAAATATGATTTTTTTCTCTTAATAATGTTTTACCCATGTTGATGATTGTCTATGTAAATTTTTAAAATTTTTTGTCTATAGATGAGTTGAATCTTATCACTAGTCTACATAAATTTTCTATATATGTTGTTGTGAGCTTGGAAAAAGCTTTAGGGTTTATGCATTTTTTGTTAGGCAAAAAATATATAAATATACTTTCTACATGTTTCACATTAGTAGGATGCTTGAGGCGTACTATATAATAGGTTGGCTAAGCCATCCAACTAGGATTTTACTGGTTTACAGGTAGATTTATAAAATATAGAGAAATATCCGGTTACACATGTAGTACATGTTTATCCTTAATTGGTCAGAATCCCTAATTGTATAATAATTTTCATATTAATTTCTATAAACAAAAATAACATAAAATACAAAGTTATTATATTTTTAAAAGCAACTTCCAGAGCTTTCATAAAATATATTAGTGTTATTAAAAAAATTAAGTTAATCCTTATAAATTAATATTTCTATTTTAATTTATAAAATATTTTTTATCTCAAATTTATTGTATTGTATAGCTGGAGGGATCTTTATAGCGTTCGAAGTTTTTTAGACTCTTATAATCAGTCCTTTATGACGAGCCAGAGTATTTTTGTGCTTTTTTTTTTTTTTGAATCATTAAGATACTGAAGCTCATTTAAAATGGATATTATTAGGTACAATAAAAGCAGAAGTTAATCACAAGGAATGATAAAAAAATAAATGATAAAGGCATTTTGATTTAATAATAATGATAATAATATGAAAAAAAAGAAAATGGTGATGAGCACGGATGTTTCAGAAAGGGTTGATGGCTGGATGAGACATTTGGGGGTATATTAATCCGTAATGGCAAAACGATTAGTCAGGGTTGCTAGTCAGAGATCATTCTTTCTCTCTTTTTCTCGTGGTTGTTTCAATGTTTATTTGAGTAAGAGTATAGGACGCTACCACTACGTGGCGCTGACAGTCACACGCGGGACCTGCAAGTGATTAATAATCATCGCCGTTTTCAACACCGGTATCGGTCGTCTTCCGGTTTCCGGTTACTATGCGCTTAAACTTTCATCTCTCTCTCTTTCTCTCTGTTCTCTTGTATACCATCATATCCGGGCAATTTTTTTCCTTTATGATATTATCATTACTAAATCATAATTTTTTATTAAATAAAACCACAATTAAATTCCATTTACCATCATGATGATATTATCAGTATGAGAATAAATTAAAAAATTATTAAAAACGTAAATTGTTTTTTTTTTTTTTTATTATTTTGGAAAAATAAATTTCGAGGGATAAAATACTGAGCAGGTAAAAGGTTTAGTACGTGAACAAAGTAGTAAGTTGGTATTTCAGAGACGTTACTGATTGTCGTGTGGGTCGAGAGGTTTCCCATATACTGAAATCCCCCGATTTGCTTTAGACGGGTAGTGGAGGTTACTGCGATGATAGTGAGAGTATGAGAATGAAGGCTGGTTTGGCTGGATGAGTTACGAAGGGATGAATTATTTGGTGTCTCTTGCACTCTGCACCCCCGACACTGATGCTACCCACTGAGAGCCGTTGTCTGTTGACAATGTCATCCATAATGTTTGTCCGGTTTGCGTCACACATGCCTCTTTTTTTTTTTTATTTTTTTTATTCATCAACAATTTCATACATTCTATATATGTATAATTTTTTTTTTTTTTATTTTCGGAACAAACAATTAAATTACAAATAAAAAGCATAGCTTTGATAATAGATTGTATGAAAATAATTTCATTTTTCATGTCAACTTGACAAAAAAAGAAATTAAAAAAAAACTGACTGACTACAAATACATATATTTCTCTTATCATATATAATGAGTTGAACAATTGGCTATTATTGATTCAATTTGTATTTATCAATAAATAAATTTTCTTTGAGAATGAAAATAAAAAAAAAAAAAAGTCTACATAAAGATAATTTTTAAATTCCAAAATTTTCAAACGATTCAAATTGAAACCCTCGGAATTTCCCAACGGGTTTGGTGGCGGCTGCACAAATTAATTGGCTCGTAAATTAGCCGTTGGTATCCACGAATGGGTTTCCCCACATTTGGAGTCATAGTGGTACCACTATAGAATGCGACTATGACCCATCCAACTACCACCCACTTTTCTCTCTTCTCTTTTTTATCCCTCTCTTATAAACATAAGAATATTGTTGCCTTTGATGTATGAGGTATTTTGGGTCTGTGTCACTGTCCTATTCCTCATTTAATTTTCATTTTAACTCATACCCCTTCAAGCATTTCTGGGATAATAGATTACTTCGACACTTGAATAACCTAAAATTATCCAAAATGATCTATGATGCTCAACTAAAATTCCTGTATGAATATATATTTTTCATATTTAATAAATGCGTGCTTGGTTTAATTATCCATTAAATGTTATTTGGTATATACATGAATTTAACTGGTAATTCTTGAAGGTTTGTTTCATTGTCTTTTGTTTTGTTTGTTGTACATTCTTTTATCCAAATTTTTAAACAAAGATATATAATGAGTTCGTTAGTTATGTGGATTTACTATCTAGTATTATTATATGTATATATATTTAACATTGAGAGTTGGTTTGGTGTGTAGCAAAGTTTAACAAATAGAAAAGAGCTGAAAAAAGACAGACGAGCTTTTACACGTAAACCAGGAGAATCTCTTGGGGTATCTCGGGTTCTCTGCACCTGTTGCGGTCCCAGAGTGCAACCCAAACTCTCAACTACTCTTTCATCAACTTCTCTTTTTTATTTTATTTTTTACTTTTATAGTAAAAAAGAAAAATATATCGTCTTCCAGTTTAGAGTGGACATTTACTACTTTGTTGATATTGTTTTTTAACTCTTGGAGTCTTGGTAAATATGGTTTTTCAAAAAAAGCTCGTTAGTGTTTATTAATATTATTTTTTTTTGGTTAATATTGGGTTTATATTTTACCTGATAAAATACTGCTCTCTATTGTTTATCACTCATCGTCTGTATATAATTTATTTGAAAAATAAAAGTCAAAAAAATTTAGATAAAATAGTAATGTTTATTTTGTGCATCCAGTTGAGTGTTTGTTGATGTAGACAAAAAGGTATTTTGATTTTAGTGGTTTTTTTTAAATATATTTATTTATTTATTTGAATGAGGGGTCGGAAAATCTAGATTGGTATGTATAGATGAAGGTTTAAATGAGTGTGTTAGGTAGAAGTAGTAGTAGCTAGAAGTTACAGGGAAAATGTTATCAGGCTTCCGCGCAATAACGTCCACACACTGTGTGACCACGGAAGCTTCACGATGAGCTAAATGGCTTATCTGTTTGTCCGATGACTGCGTGGCAGCAGCCTTTCTCATCCCCTTTTCTAAAATGCTATATATATACTCTTGTTTGCCAATCTCTCTTTGACATTTAACTGCTAGTTGCTCAATGCCAAAAGGGCGTTAATATTTTTATTTCACTCCCCTTTTTCTACTTGATTATACTAACAACGCACCAATAGTCATCAACAATATCAAACTACGATAAGTCTTGCAAGAAAGCAGTCAGTTGATATTATAATACCATCACTTTTTATTAACCAACCCCCTGTTTTATTTTACCTACGCTTTTTTATATACATTTACTTTTTATGTCAAATTTTTTGCTGATGCAACTTGAATTTTCATTTTTTTTTTTATTTCAACTTGGATTATTAAATGTGAATTGCGAGAAATATTATAGTGATATTGAATGTTGAGAACAATGCTTTTATGTGGCCTCAATTCTACAGTTTTATAAAAATCAAGTATCAAAAAAATGACGAGGAATATATATATAGAAAGTATGAATTGTTAGAAGATAAATTTCAACAATATTTCACTACAATGCCATCTAAATTTTTTAAAAGGAAAACGCGTCTCGAGTATAGGATTTTTTCTACGATTATATGAAATATTAATATTAAAAAAAAATAAAATACATATAAAATAGAAATTTTAAGCATTAATATACGAAAAAAATAAATATAAAAAAAATATATAAAATAAACGGAAAAAAGAGCGAAAAAACAAAAGAACAAAATTTTTTTTCATTTTAAATATTTGCTTCTTTGGTTATTTTATTTTTTTTTTTTTTTTGTACAGAATCTCTTATATATTTTTGACACAGAAAATGTATTTTTTCTTTTCGGACTTTAACATAGATCGATAAATATCCCGAGGCAGAATTTATTTTTAAACGACCGAAATTTTTTTGTACTTCTTTTTTCTATGCATGACAAAATATATATATTGCAAATTTTTTTTTCAACCATAGATATGTTAGAATAAAAAAAAAAAAGAGAAAAACTTTTAAACAATTGAAAAATGATGAAAAATTGCAACCCATTGCGAGCATTGGTTGATCGCTTCAATTTTTTTCCTTTTTTTTTCGAATCTGTCAGGCGTTTCTGGGTATATCTTCTGCAACACCGGTCATTGTCTGGCCATTAGTGAGTTTCACTACTGCACCCTTCTTCATTCATCCACTATTTTTCCCATCCACTTTCTCTCACTCTCTTTCATATTATCCAACGTTAAACTCCTCTCTGTACACCCCTCTTGAACATTCTCTAAAAACTTTTTCCCTTGTCTTTTTGCATTTTGCTTTGTTTTCTTTTTTTCATTTATTTTGCTCGTTTCCTGCTGTGCGCAATAGCAGATAACGATTCCTCGGGAAATATCCGTATCGTCAGTGGATAAGGGTCGTACAACCTGCAATCACCGATGAAATATTCTTTTTTTTTTATTTCTTTTCAAAATCCTCTCAATAACTTCCTGAATACAATGCAACGACTTTTTACTTTTTTTTTGTTCATCATTTATAATTTTTTGCAAATAAAATCAGGATATTTTGTATTGATTTTTTTTTATTATTTAACAAATTTAATTTATATAGACAAAAATATAATTCCACAATTGAAAAAAAAAAAAAAATAGAACTATATTAACGTGAAGGTTTTCTTGAAAGAAAGCTTTCAAGTGACATGGCATCGTATTCGCTTTTAAATATATAATTGAGGGGTAGTTTTATTCATGCGTCGAGAAGTTGAGGATGCCATTGGGACCAATTCAAAAAGGGTGGTTAAGTAAGAGCTTAGATAGAAAAAAGGGTTGGTTTGTTAGCTAGTTTAAATAAATAGGTGTGATTAATAAGTTGTCCAGTGTCTTTTTCTGTACATATAAATACCAATAGTGCCACCGGTTGCTGGTACGCGATTGCGCTTTAATAAATAACGCATGCGCTTAAATTATTATTTGTTTGTTTTTTTTTTTTTTTTTTAAACTAAAAACAAGGATAGCATAAAATATTATTGTCTTTTTCACTTGTACTTGTATTTTATCAATTATTTTCCATCTTTTTTTCTACAACAACCCCCAACATGTACATACATATATACACTCAGCCAACATACCCTTATAAACCTAAAGTCATTTTATCTTTGTCATATATTTTTTGCTGCATTGTATCAAGTACATACTGTCTTTGTTTCTTGCATTTGCGAATCGACGTCGGGCGTCCCCGTCGTCGTTGTCGTCGTCGATGTCATCGTCGTCATCGTCGTGTATTCGTTAGGCTTCCTCAACGTATGAAGCCGCGCTACTTGTTCAGTCACAGACCGAGCGCGATACCAACAACTCGCAATCTTTTTTATTTTACTATTGTTATTCAATTTTATTAAATTGATATCATTTATAATAGTAATAGTACTGTGATTAAAAATAATAGATTTCAATTGGAGTATATACCAAATAGAAAAATATAAATTAAATAGAAAAATTATTTAACGATTTTAAGAAACAATTGTGTTTTTTAAACATAAAATTTCATTATTTTCTTTTCGTTTGTTTATTTAATTTGTATTGTTGATATTATTATTGTTATTATTTTGTAAAATTTTAATTAGAGTGATTTAGTCAATTAAAATTTAATATATACTATTGGAGTAATATAAAAACTTGTGATATTATTTTATTGAAGTTGAAGTTTTTCAAAGCATGACAAAAACTTAAATGTGATTGTTTGTGAAATATATATATAGATATATTAATACACATCACGTGACTTATTGGAGTTTATTGGAAAATTTTCATTGTTTATTTTTTATTCAATCAAAGTGAGTTTAAATGAACTTGATTAAATTAAACATTGATTTTGTATATTTATTTTTAATGTAGTAAATTTATAAAAACGATGCAAATTTTAGTGAATAGTCATTATAAAATAATGATTGTGTTGACTCATCAATATATTGATTCATTGTGTTATACAATGTTTGGCCTCTTGAACTTGTAAAATATATATTTCTTATTATTTTTTTTTTTCTTTTTGTTTTCAAGATTATATATACAAGTGAATTGAGTTGATATATAAAAGAGATTTATTAGGAATTTGATTTATTTTATTGCAATGTTTCAAAAATTTAACAATAATCCAACAATTTAGATTGAATTCAATTCTCGTGGTCCACAGCAATGCTTGTGATGCTATGAACTATATCAAATACTTGACTGATTCAATATTATTTTTCATTGTACAGTAGTTGTTCACTTGAATCAATAAAAAATAAAAAAATAGAAACAGGAAAAATAAATGAATCAAATTCAATTAGTGTATAGATATAACTATTGGTTTTTTATTTTATCAATAACATGTTGATAAATATTTCTATTTTTTATTTTTACCAATAGAAAAAGAAAAAATTGCGAAACAAAATTATTTTCTGTTATATCATTTAGAATAAATATTAAAAATATATTTTGAAATAAATAATTAGAATTATAAACTACAAATAGATATTTAAAAATATATAGAGTTAAATTAAGATGTATATATGTTTGAGGCTCTGATACAAACAAGTAATTTCCCAAGAGTGTCAACATGAAGGTGCCTTTCTTGAATAGATACTAAAGTTGCAAACAAATAAAGTGGAAAAATGTTCCAATAGAATCACAAGTGTTCTTAGAGCTCATAGAGGGTTGCGTTGTTTTTTTTTTTTTTTTTTTTTGTTTACATACGATTGCTCAATTTTCAACTACATATTGTAGATGAAGACTGTCGTTTCATTGTTGACATCAATGATAAGTCTGTCTTTTATCAAAGTTGCACAAGTAGATTGCCGGTTATAGTTGCTACTCGAAAAATAGAGATGGAAAAAAGAAAATGATTAAAACTCGGTCGTTTTATAGATTTTATCTCTTTGACATTTTATGAATATAAAATTTAATTTATTTTTTTGAAGGATATATTTAGATGTACCAGAAAAAAAAACACTGTAATTACTACTTGAAAATAATTTTTACGTAAAATGTATTTTTGCTCGATTGATTAGTCACATCATGCTAATTTTACTGGGCAAGTTATAAATGAATTAATTGAATAGTGTCAGTGTTGTAGTAATGGTTAGATAAAATATATACTAAAATAATTATATATATGTGATATACACTTGGTCGGCATTGCAGCCAAATATAGACTATACACATCTGGTGCATTTCGTCAAGTTAAATAACTCATCTTCATATTATTTTATTCAGCAACATTATTAATAAATTTTCATATTTTTTTTTTTCCTTTTTCAACTTCAAGTGAACAGTATATATATATGAAAGAAAAATATCAAAAATAAAACACGGTTACAAAATATTTTCATTGACATTTTTCCATGTATTTACCTTTGAGGCATGAAGGTAGATGGCATAAGGCCAAAAAATAAAAAAACATGCCAGCTTTCACTGGAGTTTGCCCGTCACTCTCGTGGGGTTTTTATCCACTTTGATTATTTATTATTTTTTTTATCATTCGATCTTCTTTTTGCTCCGTACTTTTTCTCTTTATTTATCTTTATACATCTTTGTATATATTTTTCTTCGTTTAGTAGAGCTTTTCACTGCAATTTGTTGGTGAGAGAATTTTTAATTTAAATTCTTTTTCTAGCATGATGATAGTGTGTCCTATGCTTATATTTTGATACTTTGTATATTCACCCATATTGATGTCGATTTTTATCCGTGTATAAACATGTTTCATATAGTTTTTTCATATATAAAATACTTGTTTTTAGCCATATCCAAATTAATCGAATATAAAAATGCAAAACTTTGTAATGAAGTTTATTTTATTTTTTTTTTCTCTTTTATTATGAAAATTTAGTTTCTTGTTCTTGATTTTTAAATAGTCCGCATAGTTTTTGACTGTTGAAAGTATGAACCTCGAGTGAGCAAATTAATTACTGGTCGAATGGTCCGAAAGTTTTTTCCGGTTGTTGGCAAAAAGAATGAGAAGTGGCTAAATAAGACCAAAAAAAATTCACCGTTTATTAATGAATCTCGAGTAGTCTGCAATCGAATATTTGATCATTATTATTATTTTAAACTAGTTTTAAAATTTTTTGTTTAACTTTTGTTTAGAGTGTATTGTTTTTATTTTTCATTTAGCTTTTGTTGTAAAATATATAATTATTTATACTATTCTTCTTTTTATAAATTATTACTTCGCTTTTTTTTCCATTATTATTATTTTTGTTGTTGAGCTTTCATTAACATGAAAAAATATAAGGTAGTTTTGTCATTTAAAAAAAACTTTGCTGCTTTACCTTTTGGCAAAGACGTAATGTAGTGAAGAGCTTGAAAATATCCTTGGGGCTTAGTCAAGACTATTTTTCTGGGATTTTTCAAATCCCTTGAGGGATTAACACGAAAAAATTTCTATATATAGAAATATATTATTTGAAAAAAACTAGAGTATTTTCCGGCTTTGATATATATTATATATTAGTGTTGAGAAAAATAGCCCAATCCAAGGATTCGAATTGTGAAAAAAATGTGGCCTCTCAACCTACATATTTTTGCTTTTCAATCTTCAAAAAAAAAAAAAATAATAATAAAGTTTTGCAAATATTTTTTTATATTTACTAAAAATATAAAAAATAAAATTCAATGAAAAATAAATATAAGTAATTTGATAAAAGATAAAATAAATTTATTGATGATGTAAAATATCCTGAGGGTAGTTACAAGTATGATAAAAATATATATGTATTTACATAGAGGAAAAAAAAGGGTTACAAGTAAATTGAAAAAAAAAAAAAAAAGAAGAGATGTTCGTCTATTCCATTTGCACCTTTCAATGAGAACATTTATCGAAATTCGATAGCCGAAGGCTCCCTCTTTCTATATAATCGAGTGGGAGAGAAACAAGATCGACAGTTTCCTCCCGCTGTGGGTCGTTAATCGTGACACGTTTTCACATCGCGAATTTTGCTTTACCACTCCCTCGTCTTTAAACCTTTTGGCCTTTTCCACCCTTCTCTCTCATCAATAGTTAACACCATTTGTTCATGTATATATAACATTCAACTCACACATTTACTAACTCAACAATGTTAAGCATTACTTCACTATTTGCATGAATAACTCACATAGATACCAGCTAATATTCAAAGTGTCGTATATTTCATTTTTAAATTTATTCAAATCTTTTTTTCATTCAATTAAAAGAAACGCACTATGATGGGGCTGATAATAATAATTAAAATAAAGTTTGATATAAATTTTTAGGACATTCAAATATACACTCATTGAGAGTATAGATATAACTACTGTTTTCATGACGTTCATGTTGGTATTTATATGCTCTATATATTATTATGCAGTTATATACATATATTTTGGGTATCCAACGAATGGTAGTAGTTAGAAGACAGATGATAAACATGGCTCTATGTCAACGCTGCAGGTTGTATATCCAAAGTGACATTTCTCTCAGTGTACATGTTTTGATGGTAAAATGTGAGAGTGTATGGCATTGAGTCACTCGTTGTTGGTTATATTGTGGTTTCACGACAAAATAAAGATATATTCCATTGCATATATTGCTATTATATATTTTGTTAAAAATTTTCCATCTTTCTCTATATTCTCATCATAAAATATTTTTCCTCTTTCGTCTCATCGACTCAAACTATTTTCACTCTGTATAAAGCTTTTCTTTTGCAAGTTGCATCAAACCTCAATCCTTTTCCCTTCATTGAGAAATCTCTATATCTTTTTTTATCTTTTTTGGCTTTCATTGCATCTCTCTTTTACTCTGGTTGGTTACAATGCTTGTTCAAGAGGACTAGAACATAGTGCATCGATTTTAGCACGAAAACTACCCCCTCGTTGCTAGAATTCAAAACCTCCTATTTCACCACGTAATATAACATCGAAGTTTTTTATTTCTTTCTATCTTTTTTGCGTTATCTCTGTCATTGTCGTTTTTTTTTTTTTTTGTTCTATTTTATTATTTTATGAAGGTACATATACTTTCTGGTAAACACATTTTGGTCTCATGAATACTCGTTGATGCATCTCGTTAAATTTTTTTAAAGCACAAATATATATAAATAAATGTATATATTTGGTTATCTTGATTTATGTTTGTTGTTTAGCTATTTTTTTTATGATCCATTTGCTTCTTTTTTAATAATAATAAACTTTTAGATAACTGAGATGAATGAAAAAATAAAAGGGTGAATATATACAGCACAGTGCTTCGTAAGCTTTTTCATTATTTCAATTGTTTCGATATGTGACAATAATTATAATAATGAAAAAACCGACATACATTCTTTTTTGGCTTAGAGAAATAAAAGGAAAGATGTTTTATAGCTTTTTTTTTTTTTTGCATTTATACTTTTTAGGCGTCGTATTGTCGAGACAAGGGGTTGATAAAACGTCGAAGTATCAAAGCTATGTGATGATTCGTTTCTTTTTTTTTTTAATATACCAAATAATGTGTATATAAATTTTTCATAAAGATAAGAGTAAAGAGAATATATTTTAAGTACTCGTAAAATATATACTTTGAATGTTTAGAAAAATAACAATGTATGCTTTTAAAATTTTATTTTTTATTTTTTCATACATTAGTATTTTTTAATGTTAAAAGAAAAAATTATAATAATGATAATTTTAATGCATTGAAATAATGATTTTTTAAATTAAAAAAAAATAAAAAAATTACATATGAATCATGATGTTTAGTGAAAGAAATTTTCGCAGTTGAATAAAATTTATAAAAATAAAAAAATACACATCGTAAAGTGTAAGGATTCGTGTAAAACTCTCGTATGTCATTTATTTTTATTATTTTTAAATTTTTTTTTCATATAAAAAAATATAAGTGCACTGGTGTATTGCATTGTTTGGTGGTTGCTAAAAAAAAAAAAAAACGAATTGTATCTGTGGTGGTAAATATCGGTATACTTGTATGGATATATACAGGACAAGAGGTTATTCGTTATTGTGTTCATATATGAAAGAAAGAGGAGAACACGGTTGTCGACGAATGAGGGTTTTTATAAGAGTGTACAGAGGATGAGATGCTTCTTCCTCTGAGCATTTTTTTTTATTACATTTTTTTCTTTTTTATCTTTTATATACACACATACCCCTGATGTCTGACGCTTCTTTCGTGTCTCAAGTGCCTGAACCCAGAGGACAATATGTGCTTGGTTTGCCACATTTTTACCCTCTTTTGTATCTTTTGCTTTACTCTTTTTTTTATTTTTCGCACGGATATATTTTCTTTCCCTAACTCAATTTGTAGGAAGATCAATTTTCAAAAAAATATTATATGAAAATCTAACAAATTCAAATTTTTTTTCTATATTTTTTTTTTTTTTTTTTTTTTTTTTTTTTTTTTTTTTTTTTTTTTTTTTTTTTTTTTTTTTTTTATACACACGGAATTGATAAGATAAATAAATTGAAAAAGCCTAAGTTATATAAATTTGAAAAATTATAATTTTAAAATAGGGTGTATATTCATCAAGATAAAATGCAAATAAAACAAGAAATTCATCAATCGATACTTGCCTTATCTTATTAGACTTTTCAAATTTTTTTCCTATACAATCTTTTACTGACGTTGTCTAGTTAAGTTACCCTAATTTATATTTAAAGGAAAAAAAAAATATTGTGTATATATATATTTTGAGAAGAAAGATAGAAAAGTCTAATGAGAAAATCCATTAAGCTGTTCCTTCTTAATCGTCAAAGTGAGGGTTTTTATTTCATACAAATTTATGTCTCAAATGTTATTATCGTGGTAAATGTATTTGGATTTTATTGTGTGTGTTGATGTATTGTTTAATAGAAATAATGTGACCAATGGTAATTGATCATCAGTGAGATTTAGCTTACACACAATTTAACTAAATAGGGGTTCTTCAATGCTTGTCAACAGTATACCTACATAGAACAAACGACAATTTACAAATTGGATGTTCACATGCACCTTTGTTCTTTCATTAAACTTCCGTATTTTGATTTATAACAATAATTTGAATATCAGGTTATTAAACTTGACATTATAAATAATTTTCACTGACCAGTTATTTATTTATACAATATTACATTCATTTTTTTACTCATTTTTCATTGTAAAATTGCCGTTTTAAAATCCAATTAATTGATCGATTTATATTTTCATCAATTGCTTGAATTTTTAATCTTAAATTATAAATTTTATATATAATTTAAATTATTATATTCATTTATTAAAATTTTTAATTTAAAAATTCTATCGACATATTATTTACAAAGTTTTCAAGTTTAGAAATTAAATAACTCTGTTGAAAATATAATTTAATAACAAGATAATGAAAATTTTTAATTGTTGACTTTATGATATTCAAGTTTTTATTTCTACATATTGCAATGTATAAATTTCAAGTTTTTATTTGACATAATATATTTGAGCTGTTATTAAATGTCATGATTTATATTTTTTTAAAAATTATATTATTAAATTCATGATTTTTCATTGAAGCCATTTAAACATTTTAAATGTTGAAATTTTTCGTTATAATTATTACGGTTAATTCATGAGAATCTTCTGCTGACACTGTAATCTTCTCATTTCTCGAAATTTATTATTATTTTTCTATTTTTTTTCCTATTTTTTTTTGATGTTCATTTTCTTTTTCTTTTTTTTTGTGCTTATCCGAGTTTATATGGAACGACGATGGGATGTCAGAGTTAATTCCCGACCTTCATCAACTTATACTATATATTTTTCCAACCCTCATTTTTTAAAGAGTTTTATAAAACTCATTTCATTGTGATGAAAAATATATTGACAATGAAAAAATAAAAATCAAAATAACACTTTTTTTACCATTTAAAAAAATATAATTTAGGTCAAATGTCAATAAGCAGATTGTATAATAATATTTTTTATGTGAGTTAGTTTTTTTTTTTTAAATTATAAATTGGAGGAATTCAAATAAGCCAATTAGTTAATGAAATTTATCATCCAATTATGCCCTGATTTTATCTGGAACGAGAAAGTATTTGCTCAAACATTTCCTGAAAAAAAAATTGAATCAAATTAAATATAAAAATTTAAAAAATAGAAATTATTCAGCTCATTTTAGTGTTCTCTATTTTCTTTGCAGTATTTTTTTTTTTTTTTTTTTGATTTTTACAAATAAATTAATAAATCTACAAACTATTTATTCAACTCTTGTATATTCAAAATTGTTGAAAATAATTTTATTTTTTATTTTATCCATTTAGTTTTGTGAATAATAGTAAACTTTGACGTTTAGAATTTTCTGACCATGATGAGTTAAATTGATAAGTTTTACTGAAATTTTAGTGGTGGTAAAATTGAGAGCTTTTGAAGGATGTACCAAAAAGTTTTGGCATGTACCAATACAGTCCAAGTATAGTTTTACTGTTGATTTATTTTCTTCTTTTTTTATTCCTTCTAATTTTTTTTCTCTGAAATTTTCTCACTGTAAATTTGCTATCTCACACTTGAGTAAATTTACCAGAGTTTCTCTGTCTCAACTTTCCTTGGAAATCATGAGTATAGAGGGTAGAATTGAAAGGGATGAAAAAATAAAAAATAAATGCCATTAGAGTTTAGCAAGTGACAAAAATTATATAAAAATTTTAAACAAACTGATTTAATAATAATAATAGTTTAAATAATTAAATTATACAATGTGATGATGCAACATTGAGTATTTCTTATTTGTTTGTTTGTTTTTTCAAGCAAATATTCACAATTGTATATTTTATGACAATAGATATACTTTTGTCACTTGGGAATCACATAACTGAGCCACTTTGTGATAAATTTTAGCTATTATATTATCTATACCGTAACTTTCATAAATAAATAAACGAGTCTTCAATAAAAATAATGAAACTTGTTTTTCCAAAAAGCAATTCAATTATATTTATCAGTTTTTATAAATTAAATTTATTTTTAAAATTTAAAAACAATAAAAGTATAGATATTTACGTTTCGATAAATTTGATTTACACAAGTAATTCTTTTATTTCTTGCTGCAAGATTCGCTAGAACCGTCTATTTTTTTTTATTATTATTTTATCTTTTTTATATGTATCGCATGAATTACGTCGCCGCATTGAATTTGCTGCCAAATGGACCGCGAATAAATTCATCGATCTGCCCCTCTGACCCTTCTTCTGCCACGTTAAATTTAACCCCCTCGTATTGAAAAAAACATATCAAAGTAAAAGATAAAGACGGAAAAATATAAGTATATATCATAATAAAAAATTGTGTAAAAAAGTAAAAAGAAAAACTTATATACTACGAAAACCCACAAAGATTTTGTCTCAGCGTAAATTAAAGTTTCTCACTGTCTGTTGGTTCACTGTGACAAAAAAAAAATAGACAAACAAACAAATCTCTGAAATAAAAAAGAAAAAGAAAATAACGATAATAATAATATAGAGTGGCCGAAAAAAATAGAACAAAAATATGACTATTTCCATAATGGCGCTTTGGGGGATGAGAGGCGTTGCCAATGCAAATTTTCTACCAGATTTTTATTTTTTTTTTCTTTTCGTCGCAGCAGCGAGTCATTACCGAATAGGGCTGGTTTTCGAGGCGCCTGCCTGATGTGCCATATTTTTATTTTTTTTTTATTTGGCTCTTCTTCATTTATTCTCTCTTCCACCCACCCACCCACTCACCCTCTTCCTCTTTAACCCCCTCAATCTTCTTCCTTACGCTCAACTACATTTTCCTTGTCAACTTTTCAACCCTCTTTTCTTTTTTCCTTATATTTTTCAAAGGCACGCTTGGTAAGCTTCCAAGAGGACCCAGAGCTTTTCCCTTGGAAACATTTCAAAAAGTATCTTGGTGCCATCGATTCCTCCTCTTGGCCCTCTAACTTTAAATATATATATAAATATTTTATTTTTATTATAAAAAATAAAAAAAAAAAACATTCATATTGAGCTATTAATTATACCTGTTCACAGATTTGATATTTATTTGGAATTTCAATTAAATATTTTGTAACATTTGCATTTAAATTTAATATTATTATAACGTCATTGAGTTTTGTAAATTATAAATTATAAATAAATATATTACGTATATGAGTTAATATATTATTTTTATATTTATAATTTATTGGCAATCATTTTTATTATTTTATATTTAATAAATTTTAGATAAACATTTATTTGCATATACATGAAAATATACCAATTGGCCACAAGCCATAGATATTTATTTGTAAATAAAAACACAGTGGAGAAAAAGAAAAAAAAATACTATATCGCAATTGATATTATGTAGGGTGGTGAGAATAAGGCTGAAAATGTGGGAGTTGTGACGTCAATACGACGATGACGATGCTAGACTGCATGGCGCTGTTGTATAGCCATGTGTTTTTCATTTTATCCATGTGAAATTATTGATAGTCATTTAGTTGTAACTATTCATTATTGTTATTAATGAAATAAGGCAATACTTGATGAAATATTTGATAAATATTTGAAAGAATTTCAATATTTTCATCAAAGTTATTGCAAGATTTGCTCCTTTGATTTTGATTTTTTTTTTTTTTGAAGGGAAATAGGGTGAAAAAGAGTTTGTCACATACCGATAAGTTTGGGGGGTATAAAAGGGTGAATAAAATGATAAAAAAAAGGCTCAAACATTAAATGACATAGAAAGTTGGTTTTTCATTTTATTCAAGATCAATTTCAACTGTCAATTTACTCATTGCTAATTAACGCCTACTCCAAACTTAGACTTCACCATCTTGATATCACGTTTCTTTATTTACTTTGAAGCAGTTGAATTTACCCTCAAACTTTAACTTTTCATAATGGCTTTGTAATGCTGATATTGACAGCAGGAAAAAAAGAAAAAAAAAAAAAGGAAAAACTTTAAAAAATTTAAAATTATTATTTTTTCTTTAATTTATCGATATTTATGACAAAATTCAATAATAATTTAATTTTCGCGAAAAAAAAAAAATATCTTTCGGTGTTATTCTATTGTTCTCAACTATTTAGGATAATTATCTATCGAAATTTTTTAACCATAATGATTATAAATTTAATTATATATTTTAAAGCAATCGATGATCCATTTTGTTAATAAAAAAACAAGACAAAAAGGTATAAAAATTAAATTTTTTACGTTTGAATTGCCACGATAGTGTAAATGATGCATTACGAATGAGGTCGTGAAATATGAGACTGAGGGTGTATGAGAACAATGAAACCAGTAACAATGGATTTTCATTTAGACTATACTCCTTTTATGCAGACTCTGCCTGTCACCAAAACTCTCGGAGTCTCGAAAATTCATTCAAATATCATGATGATAATCCAATATGTCGATTCAGCCTTGTTGCGATGCTAATTAAAGCATCCAACTCATACTAGCCAATTAAATTCAATTTAAAAAATAAAAAAAATATATACAAATACATTGACTCATCATAATTCAAACAGAAAGAAATAAAAATACTTTTACATTGATTTTTTCCCATTTCAATAAAAAAAAATTTCAATAAAAAATAAGTTATTTTAAATTTAAATAGATATTTTTTTTTTCATTATCGTTCAATGAGCTTTTATTTATTACTTTTGTATTTACCATGAGTATAAACATCTATGTACTGTTTCATTGATGTGAATCTCCATTATTTTTCTTATATTTTTCTATACGCATCTTCATCAAGAATCATTAGTATTACCACTTTGCATACACATGAATAAATACTAACAATGTTATAAACAATAGACATGTATTTATTTTCTCTCTTTTCTTATTTATAATTTAAAAAAAAATAACATTTTCCATTACCAACGAAACAGTACAAAACGTAAGAAATAAATGACAAGTACATAGCGTTGTCACTTCATGGACTATATATATGCCATGTTGACGCACATAAAGTTGTAATTGAATCATTTTATCCCAAACGTCAACTAGTTTTAATTTTAACTATGTTTTCAAGTGTGAGAAAGAAGAAAAAATTAATTTACATACTTGACAAATACAAAAAACAGTTTAAAAAAAGTTTAAATTATTTTCTGTATTATAGAGCTTTTAAGGAAAATAAATTTATCGATTTTTTATGGATATTTATGTTATAAAATTTTAAATTTTACATACATATTTTTTATAATGATTTTCTTATTTATTTTTTCCAAAAATAATTATGTTTTATTGACCTAATTTCTTAGCGAGTTTATTTATAAAAAATTTTATTTATAATAAAATTTAAATAACTAAATAATAATTAATCAATAAATAATGTGTGGGTATATTTAACATATGATTAATGATGTTTTGTATGATTGAATTGTTGTAGGTTGCGTGTGGTTGATTCAGAAAAATACAGGAAGTGAGAAAGCAAGTTAAATAACGCCGCGACCACCAATGGCGGCCGCGAGCTTTCCGCCAAACTTTTCCAACGTCGGTGTCATCGAAAACTGGTAAGTCATTTTATTAATTATATTTTTGTTATTGATTTCTATTTTTATTTATTATAATAATAATAATTATTATTATTATATATTATATAAATATATATAGTTGGTTATTTTTGATTCTCACTTGTCAGCTTTATCCCCTTAGGTAGTCCCCATATGTGTAATATTAATAATAATAACATAAAATTATATTTAAAATAATAATATCCTAAATAAATATTATAATTAATAATTGATAACCCATAAATAATTAATACACATTTAATTTAATTGATACTTGAAGAAAAAATAATTAAATCAAATGTAGCATTATCACTAAATACATATAGCGTGCGTGTATATTTAATAATTTTTACAAATTGCACAATTTATTTAGACATGAATCAGCAAATAATTACATAGTCGGTAATATTATTATTTAATTCTTTTTTGAATTATTTACACGTGTTTGAATTCAATTAGTAAAAATAACAAGCATGCAGGCTAAAAAAGAAAAAAATTTCATTGATTGAATTTTTGTATATTTATTATTTGTATACATATAAAAACGACACACCGGAGAATTAATTTTTTATTTTTCAATATATATTTTGAAAATAACATTTCCCGCATTGCAAAAGTTGAAAAAAAAAATATATCAATTAGTTTGAAAATCAAAAAAGAAAACATTTAATTGCTTTTAAATGTTTCTCTGGTCAAAATATAAATTAATAAATTCAATTAGTATTAAACATATATTTTGTTTAATATTAAAATGTATTTCAAATTAAACCCGCAGATTTAGTTTTGTGGTTGTATATATACAACGAATGTCAGTGGTCAAATAAAGGAAATTAACTCAAGTAGTAGTATTCGAGTATTAATCGACTAATACAAACACCGGTGTACTTTGTTTTATCAATTTTAGTTGTTAAAATTTGCTGGTAAATTGATATATATTATGCAAATAATTATAGATGTGTGTATGAAAAAGTAAGACTCAAAATATAAAGATAATAAACACCGAAAATCATTAAAATCCGTATCAAAGAAAAAAAATAAATAGGAAAAAATAAAAAAGATAATTTTAAATACATTGTGAATGAAATGATGATAGAAAAAAAAATGAAAATTACGAAAATAATCCTGTGAAAGCGGATATCATGCACTATGTTGGTGGAGAATTTGAAAATAAAAAAAAAAAAAATTAAGGGTTATTATCACGATGATAGTATAGATGTGGAATTCTGTGCACGCCTCGGGGGAGCTTTTCCACTTGGTCGTGTACACTACGAGATAAGCTTCATAGGAGTACTCCTGCCTTTTCGTTGAAATTGCTGTTGAGAGTTTTTCATTTTTTATTTATATTTTTTTCTTATTCTCATTTTTTTCTACCACAAAAATTCACAATTTTAAGTATCATGTTTATATCCAACATAAACATACAGCGCATTTACGTGTTTTATATTTAATTTTATTATTTTAATTTTTTTTTTTTTCATATCATCTTCATTATTCATCTGTACAAACTCTAACAGAATTAAAATTTCAATTAAAAAGCTAGCCATATCAACAAACTTTTAGCTTACCGTTGAAATAAAAAAATGATGATAATTAAAAGCCAAAAAAAAACTTTGTAAATTAAAAATAAAAATTAAAAAAATAGTAGAAACAATTTTCTAAACTATGAAAAAAATAAAAATAATGGTAATGAGTAAAAAATAGAAAAAGTAAAAAATGAATATAGCAATTGTTATTGTAATGGCTCTCGAGTATGTCCTTGATGTTCATGTCATGATGAAAAGTAGGTCCCGAAGAATACTGATTAAACTTTTCCATTTTAGACTTAAGAATGATTCTTTTTTCTTTTTTTTTTTTCATTTTATACACCGTGAATTTTTCAACGTCTGAATTTCGTTCACTATTGTTCACAAATGTTTTCTAACCCAACACTCTCTCTCAGGCATCTATCCGTTCATGTCTTTTCTCTTTTTCAAAAAAAAATTTTTTTTTTTTTCATTTTACTCTCGAAGTACAAGCCTCTTCGTATGAACTTTGACGCCTAAGCTCTGATTAACTCTAAAGCTTCTTTCTGTGGGTATACTAGAAAAAACGAAATAAAAATTTTGAAGAAAACAAAAAACCACTAGAATTCTTTTGTTCAAGTAGATCATACAAAGTTTTTGAGAATTATTTATGGTTAAATTCAGATAAAGCTTCGTTGGAAGTACATATGATATAGTAAATTCATGAGATTTTCCTGGATCTACATTTTTTATATAAACCAGTTGAATGAAAAAAAAAGAAACCCGTATTAATTTAAAAATATCATACATATAATTATATATTAAATAATTAATTAACAAGTAAAATTGTTAAAGTTCAACAATGTATGTAGCATGTAGAGCATGTTTACCAGTTTAATGAGAAAATTAGCCTAACGGCTGACAGTTGCAGTGTGAAATGGATAAATGTAAAGGTCAAAATATGTCGAGCTAAGTTGCGTGTGGTGTTGATTGAGTATACTGGTGTGGGGGGTACTTGACCGAAAGGGAAAAAAATAAATAAATATATGCATATATCTGCATAATATGTAGAATATACAAATAGTATTTTAATAAAATGTGTGTGTGGGTTTAGATGGTATACAATTAGTCCACTTGGTGTAATAATAAATTAGCGTTCTCACCCATATACAGCCCTTGATATATCAGAGGCTGTCCCTTCGAGTACAACTCTCGTTCTTCATACATGCTAAATCATAATAACATGTTGTATACATATCGATTACGATCCAAATGTTGAAACAAAATTAACGTATAGTTCCATTGCATATTATGTTTTATATATACATAGGGAATGTATGGTTACAGTGGGTTGGGGGGTTTAAGGGGGTTGCAGCATTTGAAAATATGACTACTTTTAAAACTACAAACTGACCTAAACTACCATTAAAGTCACTCAATATTAAATTAACCCATAAATATAATATAGATTAGCTAATAATGTGGTTGATTTTATATTCTCAAAATTTTTTTTTGCTTCCTATGTATGCGGTTAATGTAACTCACTCATGATTATCATCAAAATATAATTAAATATATATAGTTAACCACGTATAATGAAAATAATAGTTTGTTGTGTACGAAAATTTTACCTTTTATCTAGTATATTCAAAATTTACATTATTATTATATCAGCTGTATCATTTATTCGAGGTTTACATTATTATTTTAGTAAAAGCCATTAATTTAACTGCCATTTAAAAAATTAACTTAATAATTTCAAAGCATTTTTTTAATAGGGAAACAAAAAAATGAAATAATAATTACATTAAATATTTTAATTTTTCAATTATTACTTAAATATTATTTGAGTTAAATTATTTTATCGCAATTGGTATTTATTTTATGGTATTGATTTTCCAAGTATAAATACAGGAAAAATATAAATCCACAAAGAGAACTCTTTAGACATTTATCAAAGTGAATAAATAATAATAATAATCTTTACTTAGTATAAATTATTATTGCTTCAATTTAAATATATTAAAAATGTTAGTTATATGTTATTAAAAATAATAATTTATTGATAGATAATAATAATTAAATTCATGACGTTCGTATGTTTGCGTCCAAGTGTTAGTTTCTCAGTGTTTTTTTTTCTTCAATTCAATTTTTTTAATTTTATTCGTTTAGTTATAGAGAAAAAGAAATATATATATATATAGAGAGATTCAGAATAAACGAGCAATTCTCTTTTCCCCGCGTCTCCTGAGAAATAAACGATCCTTCGCTTTTGTAAGTGGATACGAAAGTTGTGGGTGGTTGGGTGTCAGGTCTACAACGGGTTTCGAATATAAATGAGACTTTGTGGGCTAAACCTCAGCACGCAGTTTCATCAGTAGGATGAGATTGTATTTGAATGAGTTTGTGGCAAAAAGAAAAAAATACATAGATATATAGAATAAGGGTTTAAAATAGTTATACCTTAAAATAGAAGGGATAAAAGGGTCAAGGACATAAAACACACAGTCGGTAAAGAAGTAATGTCTCTTTTCATCCCTTTATATTTTGTCTCTCCATCAAAACTACTCCTTTAAACTACCCTTCTTTTCATATATACCCATCAGCCAACTCATTTCGTGGTCTGCATTATCCTATGTGAATTTTCAAGCTCCTATATACACTTTGATAGTTTACCACATGATGGCTCAGTTCGTGTTCTATAAAAGCTTTTTTTTTTCTTTATTTTCAATGATTATATATTTTTTTGATAAACTTTTCAATAGATATATCACCAACTTGGTTATATACAAAATTTATTTATAAAATTTTTGAATTTTCAACTCAATATTCCCTTAGGCAATATTTTTAATTATTTATTTTATTTAAATTTAAAAAACATAAACATTATTTGTCTAGTTTTATTTATTTATTTTATATTGTTTCCCTTTGGGTATACCATGTATACATGAATAATGTTGAGTTGTTTTTTTTTTTTCTTTGACGTAACAAACAACAAATAGATGTAAAAAAAAATCGAATGTTTTATTGGACAAACAGAGAGGCTCGTGGTGGTTGTTGATGAATATATATAGTTATTTATAAATAAAATATAAAACCAGTAAAATTATAGTTATAAATAGTCAACTTTTTTTTTCATCATATTTCAAGCAACGACTTTCCATTGAAGTATGTATATCTGGCCAGTGTCTCGTACAAAACCAGACACGGTAGTCTTATTTAATTTCTATATAAGTGTATGTGTTTTAGTATCGTTAAAACTAGTCAGGAGGGTTTTGTTATCACTACTGTAAATCGTTATGCCCCGTACAACCGACACGCACGAATCACCTTCGATTTAGATCACTTCACTCGGACTTACAGTTTGTACTATAATATATATCTATAAAAAAAAAATTCGTTTCTCTCGATATTGCGGTTTATTTTTTTTCCTTTTATTCTGTTTCAATCAATTTTTTTTTTTTGTTTAAAACTTATTATTTATTTAACTTTTTTTCTTACTTTTTTTTTTTTCAACAATGTAACTTCCTATATTCATCAGCCAACTGCCATTAAAATTGATTTGGTTCAGTTAATGTATTATCTTTTATACCGTTCTCTATTTTTTTTTTAAATCAGAATTATTTTACTCTTATAATTAATTTACTGATTCATAATCATCTTATTTATTTTATTTTTTTAATCCTAGTTTTATAAGCTATAATGATATAATTAATTTTAGACTACTTTTAACTATTTTTTTTTTTTATTACAAGAAACTTGATAACTTAATTATATTTATTGTTTCGTTGTAGCTGTTCTTTTTCTTAAACTCAAAATATTTAAAATTGCTTTATGAAAAAGCTCTTGCAGCTTTACAACAGCAACAAAACAATACAGAAGAAATTTATGTATTTATAAAAGCAGATTTTATATTTTTAATGTTAAAGGTTGAACATAAATATGATTAAGTTATGGTGATATCGGTACCTGTGCAAACACATGCACCTGTTTTTAAAACCCCCAAAGTCCAAAGTGTACTATCCAATCGTTTTACCTAAGTACATCCCTTGGTCTTTGGCCCTTTACTATCCCCAAGTATCATCTATGTCAACAGACAAATATGCCTTTAAATTTATGTCTGTGTGTTGGACAGAGTGAATATATTTTGCAAGAACAAGTTTCATGTATATATATGTGCCATAGCCTGTGTATGCATATGTTAATGTATAGATGCAACACAAATACAACAAAATAACAACTGCATACTGATAAAGATTCAAAAGTTGTTATATAGTGTATTGGGTCTCTTTTGCTGTCTAACATTTACTTGTCCTCAACTAAATCTATATGCTATTTGCTTGAACCTCTCTCGTGGCAACATCCTGTTAGTGGTTTTGCGATACTATAACGCATACACTGCAGTTACCATCAAAATATTCAATTCAGTATTGTAATTTAGTCTTATACAGTCAGTTAAAATTATTGGTTTACTATTAAATAGAATCCATAAAAAAAAAAAATTTTTAGGGCATTTGTAATTTTTTTTTCGAATTCATTTTCTTGTTGATTTTACTTTGAAAATGATTTGTTCATTTAAATAAATTGAGGTTAAAATAATAAAATAAAACAATGAAAATTTTGTTTTTTTTTTTTTATTTTTGATATCATCTGTTGCGATCTATAAAAGTTTTACGATATAAAAGCATGGATGAAAAGATGTCCTGAATAAGACTTTTATCTGAGGTCACGGATAAGCTTCGATCAAACCAGTATGATAACGTGTTTTACTCAGAATAACTAGGGATTTTAGATGACTTCCGGTCGATCTATCGAGCCGATTACATCAAACCTATATCATTTTTTTTATTTCATTTTATTTTGAGTTTTATATATATAGCAGTGATAGCTCTATAAAAAAAAAAATGAATAAAAATAAGCACAACATTTTCCAATAATCCACGAAATAACTTTAACTTTTTAGATTTTTTTTAATTTTTAATCATTTTTTGTTACCGAGATTTAATTATACACATTCTGGATGATAAAAATTAAATTAAAAAATTACTAGAGAATGTACATAATGCTATTGAATGTCAGTTGAAAAATTTTTTACTAATTAATTTTTATAGTACAAAGAAAATGAAAAACAAAAAAAAAAAAAAGGAGATATTCATATTATAAAATTGTGATATATATTCAACAAATTAATAGTTAGAATAATTGGCTTCATTTTTTATTTAATAATTCTGGGATTTATATTTGTGGATTTTATTGTTGAATCGATTGATGACGTTGGTGTTGGGTTGAATGAGGTAAAAGGGTAGTTGGAATGATGTAGATAGTTGAGAGAAGGGATGATATTTGTTGTAGTTATGCATAAAGTTGAATAGTAAATGGAGAAAATCGTAAACGTCGTTTCGGTCAGATCAAAATCATCATTGATCACGCATTTCATCGTCACGCAGAGAACACTGCCTGGTACGATGTCTGACACGAGACAGTATTTACTACTACAAAATCCGTTATTTATTATTTTTATTTTTTTTTTTTTTCATTATATTTTATATATCCATTTTTATTTTCATAAAATTTAAACTATTGTTCATTCAAAAATATATACCTCCTCTTTACCACCCACTGACATACATGCAGTTCAAACACACATAAAAACTCGTTTAACTTTAATATTTTTTTTTGAAAAACTATACTTTGAACAACAACTCTGCAATGTAATTTAAATATCAAAATTTTTTTTCTACACAACATACTTATTTTACTACTAGTTTTATTTAGTTTTTTTTTCCATATCTTTTTTTCTCTACCTGTAGCTCTATCAATTATGTACAAAGCATAAACTCGAGTTGTAGATTTTGAGTGAATAAAGATTAGTTTAATTTTCAAATGAATTTCGAAAAAAAAAAAATTCTCAACTCAATTTTCTGTTAAATATTAAAAAAAAAAAGTTTTTAATTATTCTAATTTTATATTCCTCCATTATTTTCATATTCTTTTTACCTCCAATTTACACTACCTCTCGAAAGACCCCAACCCATGCTTAATAATTTTGCCCGTGACCACTTTTCTTTTCTTTCTTACTAACACTCAACTTTGGCTTCAAATTTTCCTTTATTTTTTTTATTATTATATTCGACTTTACAGTGAAAAAAAAGAGAACACATGAAGGGGTTTTTAGTTTACGCGATTTATGTTGGTTCCAAAAATTTATCGGTTCAATTTCCGCGATATTTAAACCGTCTCTCTAACTTGTTCTCTCTTTTTTTCTTTTCATGCACACATACACAAAGTTGGCTGCCTCGTAAAAACAAAAAAAAAAAATGCATATCGAAGAACGTGCCGCGATTTCCCCGAAAGCAAATGAACAAAAACTATATAATAAAAAAAAATAGACGAATTATTTTTCCACATTTTTGTGTACTATAAATAAAGAATGAGTCGTGAGAGTTTTCAATTAGCTCGGTTTTTTTCAACAAAAAAAAAAAATAAATTTAAAAAGCCATTCAATTTCCAGTCAAAGCCATAATGGACCTCGTGCAAAATAAAATTAAAAAAAAAAATAGTTAAAATTGAAAAATAGCCATACAGCTAAAGATAAAATTTGGCAATATGAATGGGTTTGTAAATAAATGTGTATATTAAATTTTTAATCAACCAAAGTAATTTATTTTGTTTTCCATATACATATAAATATATGACAAACAAATTGATAGCCAATGCAAATTGCATAAAACATTATTTCGAGTTAACTTGTGTAACATGGTTTTAATTTTATGCAGCGAAGTAATTCTTGCAGCATCTCACCCCTCGTCAGCACAGGTGAGCTCGTTGAGCTCTTTGCAAAACTTGCAAAATATTGAAAGGGACTACAGATAAATAATAAAAAGTAACTGTGGGAAAAATTTTGCAAGAAAAGACTAGAAAGACAGTTTAAGGGTTGTATGGGTAAACGAAATTGTTATGTAACTGAAATTCTTCAAATTTGCGTAGAGCTTTTAGCTCAGCACTGAAAAAAAAAATAAAAATTTTCTCTTTCCCACAGCAGCAACACCTCTTTCTTACTTAATTCTCCGGTGATAATTTTTTTTTTTTTCTTTCTTTTTTTATTATTTCGTTTGCAAACTGTTAACCGTCCAAATTGTATAAATCAGTTTTTGGATTTTTACATCGGTTAAATTAAGTTTTTATATATTTTCAAATGGAAAAAAATGTTAAAAATCTTTTATTTTTTTTATTTATGTTTAAAAGTATATATATATTTTTATAAAAATTATTGGTTTCCTGAGTAATGCCTGAAGCACTAACAGTGCCTCAATATATTCAACACAACGAAATTCCTCTTTTCCTCTGTTGTCCCTCGAGGATACATCTCGTATTACGCGGAAAGAAACCAACTCTATATCAACGTGTTTCCTGCTTTTTGTTTCTTCAAACAAACCTGCTATGCCATTCTTTGTATACCTTTTATTCATATTCTCTTACTGAGACAAAAACCATGTATAATAAAATGGAATAAAAAAATATATACATACACTCAATCGATCTTACAAAGTAAAAAAATTCATATAGTTTTGGTTGAAAAAATTGCATCGATTTTAAGTTTTTAAGTAAAATAAAAACCGGCTTTTAGAGTGATCTGTATGTCTGACAAGACGTCTTTCTTTACTGTGGCCCAGTTTTTTCCCTCCTATATAGTTTTATCATGGAGCCAGTCATTTGCGAACCGGACATACCAACACAAAGGGACGTGGGTTAGACTTTGCTTTTTAAAAAAGGCAAATTATGCATGTTTTTTGCATCAAGTATATCTTGAGTATAATAAATGTGATAAATTTTTATATATTATGTTACTAAATCTTTCATAAGACATCACATCGCGCCTACACTCATTATTTTTTATTTTTTCATTATATGTATATTTATTTATCAGGAAATCATAAGAAACCCTATAAATAATTGTTTATCTGACCCAATTGATTTTTTTTTTTCATTGAAATATAAAACTTGCAGGAAGTCTACGTATGGAGAATTTTTACCAAATGAAGTCCTTAATATGCTTATGTACAGTACATAGAGTACTAAGTACAACAACATAACACTATACATTCATAAGCCCTATTTTTTTTTCTAGTAGCTTGCTAAAATTTAAAATACTAGAGTTTAAGAGTGTCAACTTTTTTTAAACAACAATCTAATTAAATTTTATTTTACATTTTTTTTGTTATCATTCAAGTTACTATAGTGTATATCAAAAATTTGAATTAAAGGACCAAAATTTTATAATATATTATATATAAATGATATAAAATAGTAGTATTATATCCCTAAAGGGTACGAATTAGTACAGACATTTGCCACATTGTGAAATGACGTCGCTACAATCGCGTATTTACAACTACCCTACTGCTACCAGCGCACAGTGTTTACCACCCTCTCTTATACTACCCTTCTCTCTATCAACCACTAACTTTTATATTTCTCTCTTTCTGACTTTCTCTTTCTCTTGTGAACGAATTTTACGTTTTATCTTTGTCATACACTCGTGGTTAATGCTCCCCTGGGGACTTTTGTCTCTTATTCTCTTCTTGCTTCGACCTTCCCTATAGAGCCCCTCTTATGTCGACCCATTGAATCCCCCCATGGTATCTTCAAGGGGTCCGGGGGCTGTGAGGCACAGCTGCCACACAAGCCAGCACACTGATGTCTACCAGACATCACAGACGCGCAACAACGCTCTTAATTCCTCAATAAAGTTAATTTATTTTCTTTAATTTTCAAGTATATATTAGGTCGATTAAAAATTAAATGCATTAGGCAAAACAAAAAAAAACATTAACTTATTGTTTATCATACTAATAGTATTGATTAAACAAGTGACTTTATTATTTCATTTTTCGGAGTAATTAAAAACTGTCATCATAAAAAGAAAATATATAATAAAATAATTTTTTAATAATTGCATATATAAATTGGTGCGTGGTCGTTAGAATCCTTTGTTTCAATCGCACGCGCGAAAATATATATATTATATTAAAATATATATATAACAGTGTAGGAAAAACGTGATCCCGACCCGCATGCGCGATTTATTGTTGAAGCCGGTTGCCTTGTTTCTCTCAATTCCTGCCACTTCGTCCCGCCGGGGAATTGTATCAGTGTTGTCCCGCCGACAGTGGTAGCAACTTGTTCACTACTGTGCATATACATAGTCAGCCATTAAATTACTCCAAATAATTTAATTTATATATATTTTTTTTTAATTTCATTACTTTATTAAATATAAATTTATTTATTTTTCGTATTGAATGTGTATATTGAATTGTTTATAATTATTGAGTGATAATTATTTTGAAATATTAGTTATTGGTAGATAATTAAATTGTGTTTGTGTCAGTTGTTTAGTGTCTTATCTAATATACAAGGATTTAAAACAACAAAGGAATTTTTCATATATATATATCTATATATATTTGTATTTATTGGTTGTTATTATTATTTGTTTAAACGAGAAACTTGAAAATGTTTCCCTACACGACATTCCCTGCAGTTGGGTAAGCAAAATAACCTCTTTTTTTTTTTTTTTCATAATTAATTCATATTAATATTATTATTATATAAATATATATTTAATTTATTATATATATATTAAAATTGTATGTGATTGCTTGGCTTCGGGTATTCCTGTTGATTCTAGCACGCCTATGTTTGTCATTTACTTAATGAATTTTACATATCGTAGTAATATAATAATATATTGCATGATTTTAGTTTTATACAATGACAAACAATAATTATCGTCATTGTTTAATAATAAAGACAAAAAATAATAATAAAATGTAAATGTGAGCAGCGTATTGTATTATTATATTGTAGAAAAAAATATTATTATAGTAGGTGTATGATTTTTATTTTTATTTTTTTTTTTAAATAATTTTTTTATTTGAGAGGAATTGAAATAATATGGTGGTGGGAGTTGGAAGAGACTGCGAGGCATTCTAGCCATCCAAGTGCCCATGAACCTTCCTCATCCGTGACCATGGCAACGCGAAACTCCAAGCATTTTGTGTTCTCTTCTTGGACATGGCATCAGCAGCCGTGTGTATATCTCACGCATATAGCAGCCACTAACGACATCCAGAATCGTTTCTTGTCCTTTGCTTTTTTTACCTGATTCTTAACTTTTTACTTTTTTTCTCATATATTTTGCTATACTCGGGATTTATATGTATAATCTTGAGGCATTCCTCTCTTTGTCGATATGAGGATGAAATTTACTGAATAGCATGTTAGCTGGTTAAAAAGAGACTAGAAATATCGTGGATATATATTTTTTGCATTGGGTTAGGCTGTGAATTACTTTTGTTATCACGAAAAGTTATAACTATTGAGGCAAGTCCTTTTTTTCTTTTATTAAACAGCATATGAACATTTGTGTTGATCTTTTTGAGCAAATGAAAAAAATTTTTGGAAAATAGAAATAGTCGAGTCAGCTGAACTAGATCGAAAACTTGTGCAAGCAAATTTCTTTCTATTTAGGAAATAATATGAAATTTTTTTTCTATTCGCTTTTATCCTTGTGATAATTTATTATTTTTTTTTTTTTTGATTGAGGGGGTTTTTATATGAATTCTCACGTGTTTAAAATAATTTTTGTTTAATGATAAATGATGACAAACGTCAAGGCAAATGTCATCACTCAAGTTAAAATTATAATATATATGAACATTATATCATTTAATATAATATTGCCCTAATTTATTTTTAACAATTTTTTATTTTCTGGGCTATCTGCTTGCTTGGCATTGATCCACATTAAATATGTATATTTATATGTATACAATTATTCATCATAATAAAACGAATTATAATATTATGGATTTTAATCCAAATTACAAATCTGACATTCGCGTGACAACCAAAAATTCACGTGACATGATTGTAAAAAAAATAAAACAATCTAAAGTTATGCTCATTTCTTTCTTTTTTTTAAATTTATTTTTATTTTTTTAATTTAGTATTATTTATTATTGTTGTAATGAATGCAATTCACAAGAGACAAAGATATATATTCTATTTTCACAATTTAATAACATCCGTTTTATTATACATTGTTTCAATTCTGTGTAAAAGAATTGCACTTTTTCACATTCATTTTGTGTTTTTTTTTTTTTTTTTTTTATCTCGACAATTTGATTTTAATTTTTATTTATCTTTTTCATGATGAAATGAGAGTTTGTGTGTTTTATGTAATTTACATTCAAGAAATTGATATAAATTCTCAGGATAAATAGTAATAAATAAAATAGACGATAAATATTCACATAACGAGATGATTGTGGTTTTTAAATTTCAAAAAGAAACAAACAGTATTCAAAATATTTTAAGTCATTATTTTCTGTGGTTAAAGTCATAAATGATGATTGTTTATTGTTTCAACTATAATACACAGTTAGTATATATTTCTTGATCGTTTATTTTATTCCCTTTATTTATTTGGTATATACGATGATTTTCTTTGATTTATTTTTCATCTGCTGAAATAAGTAATCGTCACGCACAGTCGATGCACGTGGTCTTTGTGTATGACAGTTCTTCGTTTGACGTTTTATCCCCACCAAATTTAATACGACAATCATGTCTTATATCCCAACTAGACTCTACAATTCAATGTCTTTTGATCAATTTTAAACATCTTTTTTATTTTTTATCACTGATATCTCGTCATACACACTTGTATTATTATTATTTGTCTTATTTATTTAACCAGTGACCACCCACATTGCTTCAATTGCAAAAGAATTGTTTTTTTTTCTTTTTATTTTTCTTTATTTCCTCTTTGTCCCTCACTGATTTTAACGCTATATATATTTTATTTCTTTGGCCTCATTTTTCTTGACTTGTATGGCGTAGTTTTCGATTGGTAAATTGAACGATATTGAAGGAATAAAGGGCGGTGTATTCGGAGGAACAAAAGGGCGAGTTCAAAGGGAACATTCATCACGATCAATCTGACAAGAAATTATTGGGATCGATTTATGAACACGATAATATATATATATATATTTTTTTCTAATATCAAAAGAATGTTTCTTTATAGGTTCGTTATTTAAAAGTATAACATTGATGAGCATTCTTCGATCAACTTTCTACTATACATGTATCAAATCACTGTACAATGATGATTGACTTTGATGTTAAAATTAAAAAAAAAATTAAATAATCATTATAATAATAGATATGGTAGAGGTCATAGACCGTTGCAAGATGAAAAACCGTGACCCAAGGCCAACGGGCATTCGTTCACCTTCAATGCATTTCATGTTTCTTTTTTTCATTTTTTTTTTTTTTAGTTGTTTATAAATTACACTTGTTTTTTATATTCATTTGTATATTTTTTTTTTTTTTTATTCTTGATTTGAACTCACGTGGCCCTGACTCATGTGTCTCCTTTCCCTTTTACTAAATTCAGTTTTTATATTTCATATTTGAATGCAAAAAATCAATATTCAAGGCATTTTCAATAAATTTTTTCCATTCATTAAGGATTGTGGGGGGGTTTTTTTCTTACGATAATTTTTTTGGAGTATTTTTTTTTTGACTAATGTTTTTGAGGTAAAACTGTGTTGCCATATGGCGTTAAACAGCTGCAAATAGTTTTAAATATTTCGAGGGCTGTTTCCTTCATCAAAAAGCGAGTTATATTTTACCACATCGTTACACGTTCTTGGCACGAGCTTGGATCAATTTTTATTGTCACGTGGAAGACCTGTTTTCCTTTTTTCCTTACGTCACTTATCTAAAGCACTCTCTTATATATATATTTTTCTTTTGTTTTCATATTTTCTCGTTCACCAGTCAAATTTTCATTTTTCTTTCATCGTGTTTCTTTGGCATTTAAGATATTTCTCGTTACTTTGTCTTTATACATTTCATACTTATTCTTCATTACTGTAGTTTTTTAGTCGGTATAAAAAGCCACGTTGAATAGCCATATAGACACTTAACCCCTCAGTCTCTCCTCTAGACCGTGCTCCAGAAATAGACGAGAACATAGCGATGTAATCACAAAGTCTCTCGTGCTTTCACTTGAATCACGTACATACATGTATATATAAAACAGGCGTGTACACAGTGTCGGTTATATACTTTTCTTTTTATTTTTTTATTTATACATTTTTTATATTTTTTTTCAAGCATCTTTACTTGCTATCAAGATCACTTGTAAACATTTGTGAGAAGAAAGAAAAAAAAATAAAAATAAATGTTCATATCCCGAGATTACAATTTAATAATTCAATCAAAATGATTTTTCCAATAGCAATGAGACAATCAAATTTATCGGTTTTTTTTTCTATTATTATCTCTTGCAAAAATTTTACAGCAAAATTAATTTTATTATAATTTATTTATTCTCTATTGACACTTGTGTGTATAAAAATAGAAAAATTTAAATTATTATGAACATTATTTTATGGGTTTATATTATTGGGTCGTATTAAACGATACTTCTTGGTAGTTTTATTAATTTTTATATATTTGAAAGATATACGTATGCAAGTTGATGGCACCTAGAGACTGGTTCTTCTAACCGAGTTTCCATCCGGCAATAAGAAGCTTAATCCACACTACCAAAGATAACACTGTAACTGTATATATACATGCTGCAAACTAACGTAGTGTGATTATAATCTTATACTCACTCTGTCATTATTAAACGGTAATGCGAACACCCTCGTATATACCCTTAGATAAACGTCAGAAGTGCTCAATGTTTCCCAAAACTATAGACTATATACCATTTTATATATATATATATATATTTTACTCTGCACACATACACTATCGTTTACCTCCATCTGAAAATATCAGTGTATAAATTTTAGTTAACTTACAAAACTAATTTCTTTCACCTGGCATTTTTTTTTGAATTATTCTACGCTTCGTTTTTAAATTATTATCTTTGCTCAGGATGTTCGTTTCTTAAAAGAAAAAACGTTACATTTATATTTTTAAAATAATAAATGAAAAAATTTTAGCCCTCATGATGTAAAAGATTACAATTTACAGTTTTATTTTTAAATTTTTGATGATAAAATTTATTTATAATAAATTTCTTGTAATAATTCCAATAATGAATTTGATATCATTTAAAATATCAAGTAAGCCCAACCCAACTCAAGTTTCACGATATTTTATATGAGAAATAATAATAAAAAATAAATGCGATTATTACTTTTTTTTTATTTGGCTGAAGGATTTGTGGGAATTGTTGCACCTAGTTATGGTTTGCTGATTTTCTTCCCTGCTAAGTGTGGTACAGGTTTAAGTACTACTTTCGCATTGCATAACGGTAACTGGGCGTACGATGTGTATTACGATCGTTCCAGTTGACTCTTATCTCTATGCAACTAGTACAAATACTTTCATACATTCAAAGTATTTTCTAGTTATTATTTTTTGAAAATCAATAATATATAATTAATATAATACCAAAAAGAAAGTAAAAAATATATTAATGACTATTGTTGTTGCATTCTCAACTAGTTATTTTTTTTTCTTTCTTATTTGTTTCGGTGCATACGTAATGTGTTAATTTTTATGTGAACTTTTTTCGTAAAGTTTTGATGGGCACTTGGCTAATCCAAATGACTCCAAGACGTTTTCTCTATCTCAAATTTATAAAATTACAAATTAAAAGAAAAAGAAAAAAATTCATCCCTTTTGGCATTTTTCACCCCTCAAGGCTACTTTTGTATATCACATTGAAAGTCATTGAGATTTTCTATACAAAAAAAACTTTTTTCAACCCTCGAGACTTTATTGTTCAACTCGTTATATCAAATTTTCAAACTTCAACCATGCAAAGTATATATGTGTAGCATAAATATACGTATCTAAGAAAAAAAAAAATATAATAATTATATATAATTTTTATTAATTGAATGCTAATAAAAAGCAGTAAAAAAGAAAAACAATATTTTCCCACAAAACTTTCTAAACTTTTAAGACTTAAAATGGGTTAATAATGAGGTTTTCACAAGTTTCTTTGATGCAAAATTCAAAGTGAAATTCTGGCCAATTCTCATGATTCATCTTGGCATTGCATTCGTTGTTAAATAAAAGGATAGTTTTGTCTACAAATATACTCCAAATAGGTAAATTTATATGTTTCATGTCCATAAAGTGTATATATAGAAACGTTGAGAATTTGTAGGTTTTATAAAAGTGTTGAGATACAGAACTGTTGGCATTGTCCACGTTACGTTCAATGCAGCTCTTTGTTAAAACAGCCGGTTGGCACAGGGTTGTCTTTGCTCTCAATATAAATCTGTATGTGTTTTTGAATGTGTATCTCGATTCTTGATATTTCATGATTGTACAAACTCATTCTCTTTCTCTCCAAGTAATAATAATAATAATAATAATAATAATAATAATAATAATAATAATAATAATAATAATATATAGCTATATAAATGTACAAAACATACAACCCCTCTTTTATATTATTTGGGCAAACTCATGACACACGCGGCAAATGTTATTCGAATGGCAGCTGTTCCCCCAGGATCGTTTCCAGGATCACGTCCGGCACCTGGCATACAGACCTCTGGGTCCACTGCCTCGCGACAGCAATCATTATTATATCTTGGCCTTTTTTGTCAACCAATGAACTCAAGGTCAATTTAAAATGTCCAATTATTACATTTATTTTTTTTTATATGATGTATGACTGGGAAAAAAAATTATTTAGTAAGCCCGCCTTGGATGCATTAATTATCAATTTAAATATTTAATGTATTTTTTTAAACTGAGAAAGATATATTTATTTTTTTGACAGATAAATATATTTAAAATTGATATTTTTATTTTTTTTAATTAAAATATAGATAAAATATCAAGAAATTTAAAATGGAAAAATGAAAGAAAAAAAAAAAACATTTGAAGCTTGACATTTTTGCTGTATAGGGCATTGCCTCGAGATAAGAATATTTGATTACATAAAATGTCCTTAACAGGTGTTTGCGTTGGTGGTTGCTACGAAATTATATTCTGTGTTTGTGTAGTTGTATACTGACACTTGAATTTCAACATGATTTTTTTATCAGTGACATTTTACTTGGTGATGATATAAATATACAGATAAAACAAAACAATGAAATATGATAATATTATTTTCAATTACATAAATAAATAGTAATAATAATATAACAGCTTCTAAAAATAGCTTTTTTTTTTTTATCAGTGTTTTAATATTGATACACGTACTTGTCACTGTGTGTAGGTGGATTTTTTTTATTTATATTTTTTATTATAAGAATAAAATAACAATGAATAAGTCTTATGTTGATGATGCTAAGTCGAAAAGACAAGAACAAGGCAGCTCTGTTTTATTTGTGAATAATCTCAAGTATTATTTCGATTAATCACATACAATTCTTGGGGACACTGATGCATGTACACTTCAGATAATTTAAAAAGTCTATTAACAAGTATTTTCCATGAAATGCAATTAATATCAAGAATACAAGATTTTCATTGATTTTTTTTTTCTTTAATTTTGTTAAGTACATTATTTTTTATTCAACAAAAAACATGATACAATCTTTTATCTGCAAATTTGTAAATGTCCATTTTATTTACTACCATTAACAACAGGATTTTTGTATCAATTTAGATTTTAATCAAAAGTAAAATTATATAGCCAATTGTTGAAAGAAAAACAAAAAATTTAAATTTCCTGCATCAAAGTTTCTGGTGGTGGTGGTGGTGATGCTTTATGTCCTGGCACAACTTCAAAGAATACTTAATTTTATCTATGATCAAGACCATCAGTATAACTGTATAAAATAAATTTCAACACTTGTTTTTTCTTCAAACTATTGATGTTGAATAATAGTTAAATACCAGAAATATCAAATCAACAATAAATTGTAACTTGTGGGCTTATAAATTTTTTTCCTTTTTTGATTTTCATCTAAATTATGATTATTAATTTGAAATACCTGAGGAATTTATCGGGCATAAAGTTTAAAATGTCATTTATTTATTTCGATGAGGAGTATATTTTTTTTTGACTTAGTTTAGCAATTTCTTCAAGGCTATTTGCTTTGGGAGGATCACCATAATCATTTGTTATATGTCCTTTTGCATCAAGCATTGGCTCACCGCGCATTAAACGATAACGATTATCAAGTCCAATTGCTGGTTCTATCTTGTCTCTTTTAAACATCTGAAAAAATAAAATATTCTTTAGTTATAATTATTAATTTTTAACATTGCATATTGCTACTGTATTTAATCGTCATGAAATACTCAGCATATAATGAATCATAAGAGTAGAAAATAAATGAATAATCAATCTATGAATTTTGAATTTTAAATTGGAATAAATTTATCTTTCTGTCTATGTAATTATACATATACAAGAGTATATCAACGTTTATATAAATAAAATAATTTTTTATTGTAAAATTTACGATAAAAATAGTCAGTGAAGTTGCAGTGACTTTTTTCTTGTTATGAATTATTTATAAATATTAAATAATGCTCTCGTAGCAATGTGAGACGTGATAAAAATATAGTTACAGGACCAAGATAACCGGCAAGGAAAATGACGTATGGTGCTTATGCGAAAGTGCCGGATTTCATCGATCCATTTTATTCTTATAGAATTTTTTTTATTTATTTATTTTTTATATATATTTACATTTTATTTTTTCTCAGCATCATTGATGCTTGCGGTTAAAAGCTTTTCATCGGGCTTTTAAATCCCAATATCTCTCGTTATAATTTATAGCATTTTTTGCATTTAAAAAAGATTTAAAATTCAAAAAAAAAAAAGAAAATTCAAATTCACATGAAATTGATGTGTAATCGTATATATATTTTTTATTTTTAAATGCTACTTGCTCATTTTTTTTCCTCTTTAAAAAAAATTACGTAAAAGCATAACGAAAAAAAAAACAAAAAAAAAAATGGGATAAATATCATTTGTTCTGTATATTCTATTTGACTAAAATTATAAATTCTTTTTAATACTAACAGAATTTTATATGATAATTATTTTAAAAAATTTATTTAACTGTCGACCATATTCGCCATACTTGAAATTACATAAGAGGATTATATTGATGTTGTAAATCCTTCCTCTATATTTTACCTATTCCATCAACTCTTTTGTATAAAGACTTTTCTCTCGGTCTCTTTTTTTTCTACCAACACTTTTATTTTTTTTCCTACTCGCATAAATACATTGGCATCATCGTGTAATTTTCTATACAGTATCTTCAAAGTGCTCAACTTTTTACTACCTGTCAATGGCTTAAATCGATTGTGTCTTTTTGTGTCACATATAAATATAGTTTTTAAAAAAAAAAATTCCAATGTCCAGCTTAGAGTATAAAATTTTATGGTATTTACCACTTTACTACCCTCTTAAACACACACATCATATAATAATAAAATATATAAATCAAAAAAATAGAAAATATTTGTTGTGGATATAAAAACTGTCAACAAAATATAAATGTCATCTGTAGAAAAGAGGGAAAGTCAAAAGAAAGATCAAATGTTTTTAAGCTTGAGATTAATTTTGTGGTTTTTTTCTTAATGCTCTGTTAGATAAAGTAAATACTCTCAAAACTTGAAAATGAAAAAGTTAAGTGATTTCTTTTTTTTAAATAAAAAACTAGCCTCTCATCTACTCTTACACAAGCAAATTAATGAAAAACAAAAAAAAATAGCAAATTAAATTGATACATTTTCTAAGAATAAAAGAAAAAAGAAGATTAAATGTTTTTTTATTTTTTTTATTTCATTTTCTCCATGCTATTTTCAATATAAAACAGCTAAAGAAAAAAATTTTCAATATAATAATAACAACTGTTTTTTACATAGTAAATAGTTCATGTAAATATTTATTGATCTATAGTGTTATTCACCAATATGTGAATTTGTTTATGTAAAGCATATATTATTACAAACGAGGTTTAGAGTCAAATTATGTTATTAGAAGCCACGACGAAGAAGGAGGCTACAATGAAAGCCCGCAAGCGACGCGTGAAAGCTTCGTATATTGTATATTAACTTTACATATATGACAGTAAATAGATACTAAAGCTAAAGCGTGACCCGTATACATATGGGTCTTCATTCGAGCTTTTTATTTTTTTAAATCTTTTTCTACCTCTTATATTTCCCTGCCTTTATCGTTGTTTTTTTTTTTTTTTGTTTGTCTTCATAACAGTTCATTAGAAAGGCTTCATAAAATGCAAATAGTATCGGATTTAAAAACATGATATATATATATCTGTAAATAATATAATTTTTTTTATATTATTACTGTGCCATTGGACATGGATAATGCATATAATAGATATAATTATATTATAAAATGTCACACTACTTAACGTGATTGACATTAAACACAAAATATTCGAATGATCAATTTAGTTTAACATTTATTTCTTGGGTATAATGATATTTGAGATTAGAGAGTCTGGCCAATTGAGCTGAGTGCTTCAAGTTTGTTTTTGGGAAAGAGTAAAATGTAAAATAATTCATAGGTAAATTTAAACTATATATGGATAAATTTGTGTATGTATATATTGAATGAGGTTTATATGTGTGAAGTTGACTGTCAAAGTTCGTTAATGAATCACAAGGCAAAACGATGAACAAACCTCGAGGGTAAATCTTGAATTATCAATCGATTTTTCAACAGTAAAAGAGAAGTTTGTTATACATCAGAGTTGAGTTTCTACAGTTAACTTTGAAGGAAACCGGGCCTTCGTTCATATTCACTGTGAAAAAAAAAATAAAGATAAAGAATAAAAAAAAATTAACAAAAAAATTGGAAGAATACGATGGAAGTGACTGAAAGGAAAAAAAAGGGTGCGAGTGAGGGAAGCTTTTGCCTCTGGGATGTATATATATTCTCTCGCGTTCAACTCTGCAGGCTCCAACGTCTGGTCGTGGCGAGTATTGATCCAAGGGATGGAAAATAATTTTTAAGACAAAGTTCCTACAAACTACTCTAGATGGCTCCACATTGCGACATTGAAAGCACCCTTAGATTGTCTTTTTCCACCCCTTTACTCTTCTTTTTCTCTATATTACACACCCCCTTTATATCTCATCTCTGTTTCATCCAATCGCCAGGGCTGTAAACTCATCTTCAATTTATTGTAATTGATGGAAATCATTATTTCATTCAATCAACATTTTAATCAAGTATAAAAAAAAAAAGATGATAAAATTTATAACTCTTTTTCATTCACTCTTGTTTTTTTCTTTACTTTAAAAGCTTTTTTTTTCTTCTATTATTACATGATAGTGCAGATTTAAAAATAAAAATCAATGACTATTGATTATTTTATATTTTAAAAATTAACGTTTTTTTTTTCTTTTAAACAAACAATGAAAAAAAAAAATCTTTCAAGTATTTAAATGGTTTTTTTTTTTTTTTTATTTCCTTCTTGTTTAAATTTCTAAATTAATGAGATTTCATTTTTTTTTTTTTATTATATAATGTATTGATAAAAAAAAATGTAATGAACTAGGAAAATTTTTCATTATGAAATTTATTTATTTTTCATTTGTTCGTTATTTTGAAATTTATTTTTTTTTAATTTCTTGATTATAAAGTATGAGAGAAAAAATATCATACTCTGGGGTGCTATTAATTCCAACGACATGCCTGGTCAAAATACTTTAAAACCCGGCTTTAAATTCACCATGTATACACTGTTAAAAAAAAAACAAAGTATATATACATATATACGTGCATTGTTTGTGTATTCAGTGTGTGCTTTGTTCACATTTTCATTTGAAAATGACGTTGCATTCTCGATTTACCCTTTTACTCTTTCACTATCACGATTATCCTTCGTGGCCTCATCTATATCGTTAGATTTTTTTTTTTTTCACTAGGACAGGTGCTTTTCGATTTGTGAGTTGTTGCACGAAATTTTGGTGTATACATTTTCCTATATGTAAATGCATTTATGCATACACATAAATAAATTTATAAACAATATATATTGAACTACTGTTTATGTACACACCTATACTAGACCACGTACTACAGTTTTATACAAAAAGTAAATCAAACATTAAACGTCATGTGCTCACCACTTGACCATTATACATAACAAAATTTCAAATACCCCAGATGAGGTTAATTGCTCTTTTTATTTTACCACAAAATTAAAAAATAAATTTCTAATGAAAAACACAACTTGTACAACATTCAAACTGTCACATAAAATATAACAAAATTAAATGACAAAAAAATTGTTATAATAAAATGAGAAAAAAAAAAATGTCATCTGGTAGCTTTTCAATTTTCATGAATTTAAATAAAACTTATTTCATTAAGCTCGTCGGAGTGGACACATTCATCTAAATGTCATCAAAGTTTGCGTCGATAAATTGACTGAAATTTACTGTTTTTTATATTATTACTTTCTTTTTTGTTTTTTTTTTGTTAGAAGAACGGAATTGTTAACGATTAAATACAACGTATATGTGAAGGTTATTGACCGTTGCTTTTGTCTGGGGTAAAAAAAATAGAAAAATACAAAAAAAAAGTGAAATAAAAATAGGGACTGAGCCAAGGGGGGTCGCTAACAAACCATCTACATATATACAATGCAATAGAGTGACAGGCATAAATGTAGAATCAAAATCAAAATCAAAAAAAGAAATAATAGTAAAATAAAAAGTAGGGTGTTTATAGGGGTATATATATAGCGAAGGAAAAGAAGGTGCGTGTATTCGTTTACTTCCATAAGTAAAGATAAAGGGAGTTGAATTTATATGACGAATGAAAAAGAGCCCTTGGGGTAGATGATTATGAAAAAAAAGCACAAAATATGAATATAAATAGACAAAAAAAGTTAAGTGCATTTTCTCAGGTGGTTCGCAACTATAACTATACTTAAACTCAATTTAAATTTCGGTATAATCAAGTTTTAACAACAAAAAACTAAATAATTTTATATAAATAAAAAATATAAATTTTCAAAAAACGTGAAATAGATAAATTAAATGAGAATTAAATTGTCATTTAAAACTTCCGGTAACATTATTGGTCTTATTATTATATCTCAACAGTATATTTAAGCTGATTCTTATCTACAATTAACTCAAAGCATGAGTCTTAATGTTATATATCATGTTACATGTTTTTTATCGACGGAACTAATCACTAACAGCTACCGACAATTTAAACATTATGATGTTTATTTATCTTTAATTTCTTTGAAATATTTGCCACAATAATTTTATCGATTTACTCCTGTGCGTCGTTTAGTTTCACTCACATATTGCCATTTGTAATTTTTAATAATTTAGATGTGCGATAAACTAGCTAGTTGCTCGATGTTTAAGATAGATTAGTTATAATAATGTTGTATATGAAATTTTTAAAAAATACTAACTAATAATTACTATTTAAAAATTAATTGGTGCAAAATTAATAATTTGAAAAAATTGAAATTTATAACTTTTGATGTTGATGATATAATTAGATGTATAATTTGATGTTTAGATATTATTAAAAATATATATTTATATGCTTAGTTAATTTATTTTGATATTATAATTTAAGGAAACTGTCAAGATTAAATTTTTATAAAAGCATTCAAGTGTAATGCTTGTGAATAAAAAAAAACATCTCTTTTTTTCTCGTAAATAAATTTAAAATATAAATAACATTTACTTGACGGTATCCTTAGTTTTATTTCAAGATATTTTATATTACTTTATTTTAAAACTCGTAGCAATATATAGGGATGCAAAAAAAAAATTAAAAAAAGCTACTTTTCTTTGTTGATTCTTGATTTATTTTTTTTATGTAATTTTATTTATTTAAAGAGGAATGTAATCTAAAGGCCAGTAGGGTAAAAAAAAAAAAACAGTATGTTTGAAAAATCCTTAGGGCATCCTTATTCCTTGATTTTATTTTACCTCTGTGTGACACAAGCTCTCAATTGCTTTCCTCAATACCTTACCCTTGAGTGTCGTCACAATTTTATCAAACGTTTTTCTCCGCTTCCTCATCTCCATTGTCTCTCTTTCATGCTTCTTATTTCATCAGTGTACTTCAAATCCCATCATTTATATCCATCCTCAATCTCCAAAAGAGCACGTAGTGTAAATATATATATAAATAAAAATAGCAGTGGTCAGCATTTTCGTTATAGTAGTTATCAACGGGTCCATAAGTCGTCTCCGTAATCAAAACTTATACATAAATATATCATTAGAACGTAGTTTATTTACTTATTTATTCTTCTAAACTATATAGAGGTTGAGTGTACTTGATTTGTCAGCATCTGAATTCATTTACATATAATTTTTGATAAATTTAATTGATCGTTTTAAAAAGCACCGTAGTATAAAGTTGTTAAATTAAAAAAAAAAAAACTAAATATATTTTTATATATTTATTTTTAAAAAAATTAAAAAAAAACAAAACAGTTACTAATTCAATCCAATCAATTAACAAATAATACTTTGCAATATATATATTAATGGAGTTGTTGTTGTTTTTTACTTTATTTCCGGTAGAACTCGTGACTTAACCAGATTATATTTATATATTTTAAAACATACATCATATTAACCGATGAATATTGATTTTACAGGATAACCGGGCCAACTATACCGGTGCATCATTATTATGATCTATTTTTTTTATATTTATCAATATATTTATGTCAATAATTTTTTTATGATGTTAATTGAGAGTATACTGTTTAGATTTTGTAGTTAAAATTTAATTTTATAAAAAAAAAAAAAAAGGTTATAGAAGGATCGGCTATATAAAAAATTACTTGCAAATGTTTGTTCGATGCAATACTTAAAAAGAATGAGCAAAAAAAAAAAAAATAGAAAAAAAACGTTGTCTCTTTTCAAGGACGCAGGACGAGCAGCAAGGAACGCGAATGTGGTGGAGCAGCATTGAATCTTCGAACCTTGAACCGCGTGTTTTTGTAAAGGTAAAAAGTAATACAAAAAAAAAACTCACAATAATGAGCAAAATGAGTTTTTTTTTTCTAAAAAAAAAAACATAAATTTTTTAAGTGGCACCAATGGGAACGGGCTTTTTTTTCGTATTTTCTCACTTGTATATATTCAAAGTATATATAACATTTCTAATTGTATATAAAATTCCTCTAAAAAGTATTTAATTTTTACTTTTTTATTATATAATAAAATTTTAAGAATGACGCATCCGTTTAAATTATATTAATATATTAATTTAAATCAATAACACTTAGAAAAATAATAATTTATTTCTAAAGAAAAATCTTGACGTAGAATTTATCACTTAACTTTATGACTTTAATTTGTATAGATTTTAATTTATATAAATTAATTGTTTTTTTTTTTTTTTTTTTTTTTTTTTGTTGGAAAACAATTACAACAAAAAAACTTGTGAATCTTTTTTATTTCTTTTTTTTTTTTTTTTGAAATTTAAAACTTTTAACCTCTTTAAAACTTTTTAGCTCTTTCGTATATACAATAATGACAATAACATTTATAATAATCATAGCACAGTAGGGTAAGAAATAATATGTCATCGTGAGTGTATAAAAAAAAAATATACCCGGAACTAGAGCTAGATAGTTGGGTCGTGTTTTTTCCTAATTTTGTTCTTTTTGTATTGACTTTTTTTTTCATCAATTTTTTTTAGTATTTCTGTTGGAAAAAAAAAAAAAATGTACGAGTTCAATCGACATTATTTTGACCATGTACGAAAACGTACGAATTTTTTTTTGTTCTTTTTATATTTAGCTAATTTTAAAAATGTGAAAATAGGGTAGCATCGAAGCCACTGACATTATTTAATCCTCACATATATATTTTTTTTTGATACCCTTGTTATCCTTTTTTAATCAAACCTGAACAAAACAGGAAAAAAAACTTAAAATAAAAGTCTAATTGGCATGCCGTAACATACATAATCCTCAAAAATATTCATAAAATTTTTTCTATATATTAATAATATAAAATAGTATAGGAAAGTAATCAATTGTTGTGATTATTAAAAAACATTTAAAAAAAATTATGCAACACTTGAACACAAAGCATTTAATGTAATGAAAATATTTTTAAAAAATTTAACCCCGTAGATAATATAGTTGAATAATTAAAAAGTTAGCATATTATGAATGACTGTGGATGCGTGTGATTAAAAATTGAATTAAATTATTCAATAATAGACGGTGTGTATATTTGAAAAAAAAATGTCAATTTAAATCAGTGAGCTTTTTTAAATTGGACTATATGAAATAGACATGTCTCAGTGCTTGAAACCAGGAAACATTAAAGCACGTTGAGACAGAAAAAATTGAAAAAAAAAAAAACAAACAAAGAAAAGTGTAAAGTACAAAAAAGAAAAATTAAAACAAAAAGAAAAACTGATGGTAATCAACTCTCTGGAGTGTCGTGAAGGGATGAAATTTGTTAGAATACAAGGGGGTAAAAGTGAACGAGACTGATCATCGTGATAAGTCAGACATACTCGAGTATTCATCGAGATTTTCAAGTACCTCATTCAATCATATGTCTATATAAAAAATAAATATGCATATTGATAAAATAATCATTGCCACTATATAATTTTAATTAAAATATTCCATTTAACTTGACTATTTTTATCAGATTATTTTGAATGAATTTTTTAAGTGTACACGAATTATTTAGTGTATAAAAGAATTCAAATATCAAACAAAGAGATGACAATCTAAATTCAAGCTCTTTTGTATTTTACCCCTTAAATTTTCATTGAATGAGTGAAAGACAAAATGTTAAAACACGACGTTTCTATCACGCCACAGTTGCCACGTCGACATTCAAAACTCGTGAGATGCTTTTTCCCTTGTGAGTTGTTTGCATTAATATTCAAAAATTCTCGATTTGTTAAATTCTGAATACCCCAAAAAGCATTTTACCAAACTGGTGTTTTCCATTGGGGATTTAACGTTCATCTTGTCTGCACTATGATTCTTTTGAAGATGGAAATATTTAATGTAAACTCTTTTTGTAAAAAGTCAAGATTAAAGTGAGACTTCCTTGATATTTATTAAATATGTATGCAAAGTTGACTAATTATGCAAAAATCAAGTCATCAAATTAAAACCGAGTAATTTTGAATTAAATATAGCCAACAAGAGTGAGATTCTATATGTGAATCATCATGTAATATTGATTGAACACAGAATTTCAATTTCTCTTATACAATATGTATACATCCGCATGCATATTCCCCGAAGGAATATTATGGAAATAAAAAAAAATTGCATCTGCATCGACATGATATCAATTGAATTTTTTTTATTCATTATTCAGTAGTTAAAAAAATAAAACTAAACTTTATTGATTTTTAAACTACTCTAGTAATGGGTATACTTTTAAATTCGGCAATTTTCTACTTTTATATAACATGTTGTTAGTCGTTCATACAAATTCTTAGCTAGCTCTAAAATCGATTATTTAAATTTATTTTTTTTTCTCTATAACGCAGTAATAAGCAATAAAATTCATTTGGTTTTTTTTTTTTTTTTTCTTTTCCGCAGCTAATTTATGTAAAAAATGAAATTATTGATAAATAGTTTTGATATATAATTAATTTTGTTGAAAAAATACACCTTAAGTGTAAACCAGTCGTTCCAAATAAAGAACTGAAGGTTTTGAAATAAATAGAGTTCAGTTAATCATGATTGTGTTATCAAGGTTTTAAATAGCTATGAATTTAAAATACATTCGAACAATGAAATGCTAAATTATTAGCATTGATTTCCGGAACAGAGGTCAATGCTCAGTTACCACTAATAAATTTCTGACAAATCACAGAATCAAGGAATTTCCGTGCACCAGATTTCGTGCTTGTAGTATTACATTCCACAATGTTATCTTGACTACAATAATTGCTTCAACATTTAATCAATTTTGTATATTATTTTTCGGCTCTAACTCAAATACAAGCATCAGCTGGCAAAACAGTTTTATCGGTAACAAAACTCTTCTATCGGTACAAAAAATAAAATAGACTTCTTTAAACCTTCACTGCCGACTTTTGATATTAGCACGTTGATTCTTTTGTACTTTGAATATTGTACAAAGCCGTTCAAATACCAAATGTTGTTACTATCCAAGTTTCAATGTTTACCCTCCATATAACCACTGTGTGAATCATCGAATTACCAATTACCTCATTAGATATAACTATGTTTAAATGCTCTACAGTAAATTGCAAACCTTGTTAACTTAACTTTCAAAATAAAATTTAGCATTGAAAAAAAAATGACGAATAAATTGTCTTATAAGGCATTTCATTGCTTCGCATTTGGGTAATTTAGTTGTTATTTTTATACCCCATAGCTGTTTATAATTCAATTATAATTATTGTAATAATAAATGAAAAAAAAAAACTTAATTGTTCGAGAAATTGATATTGAGCTACCATAGCTAACGACCATAAGAAATCGATAGTGAGAAAAAGTTATTTATACTCTTGCAGGCAAAATGATGGATACAAAGACATTAAATCTCTTTGTATTTTATATAAATACAAAATTACTGAGCTAATTTTAATTATCGTCCTTAACGTTAACATAAATGACTTATAGCTAGACATTACAACACACAACTAATTAAAAATATCTAGATTGATTTTGCTTTCGGATAAAAAAAATGTGATTGCGTGGGTGCGGTTGGATTTAGACGGGATTGGAGCATAGTGTTTTTTTTGTTGGCCATCTGTCGAGGGTAAAGACAACCCCCTGTGGATTGATTAGTACTTTTTGTATTGATCGAATAACATTTCTACCGTGTTATACGAAGACATTGCTAAATTAACACGTGAAAATTATAATTCACATATTGAATTAAATGGCTTCTGTGGATGTTTATCTTTAAATTGGATTTGTACTTGAATTAAATTAATTTACAAAGCTATAATTGAGTAATCCTGTATTATTAATCATTCAGATTATCAAATATTACAAAAAATAAAAATAAACAAGTTTTGATCTCTATTTAATTAATAGCTAAAATCTTTTTAACAATTTTGTCTGTTGAAATATTAATTTATTATTATTCCACATGTTAAATTGACTGAAAAATTGAACAAAGTGTTTTATATCCAATTTCGCGACAATAATCTTTTTACGAATACTTGAAAAACGTTTTTTTATTTCCCGTGGGGAGTTAGGGTAAATGGTAAAAGAAAAAAAAATATAAAAACTTTCTATTCTTCTGAAAAAAAAGGCTCGTCGATGAGGGGGTTGGTTTAAGTATGTTTTTTAATGGAGTCCCTTCTTCACTTAAAGAAAAAAAAGTAAAGAAGAGCTTATTTTCGTCCCGCTTGTGTGTTGAGCTTAATTAAAATTTTACTTTAGCGAATACTGTAATGAATTGACAAGAGGCAAATGTCGTTATTTTTTTTTTCTCCCAGTTCTTATATTAAATTATTTTTCAAGTGATGAAATTAAAAGAAAGCAAAATAAAACATGTATATGTACAATATAATTATAATATTTTATTTTATAATATTTATTCAAGCAACAACAATCATTACAAGCTATTGAATATTAATATATTGATTAAATTATTTTTTTTTAAAACTCTATATATTAAGATAATAAATATAAATAACTACTCTAAAAATATCATCATATGGGTTATCATCAGTCCAGAAAATAGTAATATAGATACAAAAATAAAACACCACGTAAATATCAATTTGAAAGTGTGATAAAAATAAAATAAATAAAAACACTAAAGTCATGAAAATATAACAGTGAAACTAATGAAATATATTTTTCTACAAATTTAAAATACACACTAATTGACATATTAATTATTATTATTATTATTTATCAATAATTATAATAAAACCTTCAAAATTATTTTACATATAAAAACTACAATCTACAAAACATCTAAGGTGAAACTATTCATTTGATTTTATTTTTTCTATACATATATTAACCTCACGTTTATTATTTTTCTTTATCAAATTCATTTCCACATTTATTGGAATATCTTCGACAAATTGTGTCTCACTATCTTCATTTTTAATTTTTTTTTTCATCTTCTTCATCAATGTAAATTTCAAAGAGAAAAAAAAATTGAATAAAACAATGTCAATCCACTTGAAATATATATAGTCTTGTTGGCAACCCCAGTGCTTTTTTGTTCGATGCTGCCACCTGGTGTATGTGCCCTTAACTAAAGGTTGAGCTTTTTCCACCCCTTATGTTGAATTTCCCATTTTATGCCCCCCTTCTGGTCTTTCAACCAACCCCTTTCGCATACAAATCCAGGGACCTCGCCCGTTTTCATTTCAACTTGAATTGAAAATTTCCGTTTTCACATTATATATATATATACTTTGTATGTAAACACACTTTATAACAATCCATTCAAATTTTCTTCATTATAAATTTAAAAATAACAAAATATAATTATAAATAAACAATGATTAGTCACTGATAAATAAATTCATTTGCCTTGTTATAATATATATATTTTTTTTAATGAGAGTCGCGTGCGAATATTTATTTTATGCACGTGTCTCTGCAATAAATTTTTAACAAATCAATAATCCCATCATTTCAAAACTTTCTATTGAATCAATAATTTCAATTTCACCAATTCAATTTACTCGATAAATGAAAAATAAAATTTAAAAACGAATTTGCTAAACAAACATGTTTTTTTTTCATTTCTTTATGTTTATCATATGAATAAAGTTAAATAATCATAATCACCATTGTCATTATTATCAAGACATTAGTAATATTAGTTTCTTTCTTTTAAATTAAAATTATTTCGTGAATTTTAGTGACTTTCTGTTAATAGTAGAGGTTGAGCGCCGCACCTCAATCGAACGGAAGCTACTCCCCATCGACCGGTAAAACGTTTCACCTCGTTCAAGTCAACATGGTTTTTTATTCAACATCACCGTTCTTTTTATTTATACATTATCCCCATGTTATATAAATATATTAATATATAAATATACCTATAAATATATATCCATGAAAATGTAATTTTTTCTTCATACTTTTATGAAGCTCACCCTCATTACTATACCCCATTGCTGCAAGCATTAACCAGCCGGTTTGGGTTGGATACTTTCATTCGTTTTTCCTCCCTTTCTCTTTAAATATATATATATTACTCTCAATCTCATATTTTTTTCTTTCTTTCACATACATTCGCCCCTTCACTATTATTTCATCCATTTAATTTACGTGGGTGGAGCGGTGTACTCGGTGAAAGTCGTGCTTTTTCGAGTTAGCCGCAGGGATAGATATTTTCGATGTGGTGGTTTTCCTAGCCTGTTTCCTTTTTACCAAAAAAAAAATTAAATAAATTTTCCCTCTTATTTATTGTCTACTTTTTTTCACCTCTCAAAATCTTTGAGCATACTTGCAAAATCTCCTCACTCATACACAAAAAAGAAAAAAAAAATGAACATAGATAAACCATTTATACATTTTTCTTTTTGAACATGAACAAAATTATAAAAGTAACGCTGATGACACCGTATTTTATTATCAGGATTTATATTATTATCATTATTATTTGTTTATCTTTTATCACACAAAAAAAAAATGATATTAAAATCACTGGGAATATTTGTTTCTTCATAGCTGATTGATGATGTTAATTAAATTAATTTATTATTTGGTGTAATTTTTCTTGATCATTGCTGCTGATGATGATAATGATGATTTTGATGATATACCAAAGAATCCAGGAGAATGTCCGATCACACCAGTAGCTTATTAATACGTACTGCTGTGACAGGACAATATCCTCGACACCAAGGTTTTATTTGATGAAATAATCTTCTTTCATTTTTCATTATAATAAATCCTCAAATATACCTTGTGTTATATATTTTTAATCACAATAAATATTTAATTTTCTTTCATACTTCAAGAAAAAATAAAACAAATGAATAATTGTAAAATTTAAAATATAAAAATAATTATTTATTATTAAAGAAAAAAAAAAAAAAGCTTTTTCTTTATTTTTTTGAAAGTTTTTATATTATTTAAACAAAAAAAATAATATAAATTTATATTTTATTATTCACAATTATTTTCATTGTACTGATAAGAGCTCAAAATATTTATTATGAAAGTAAATTTAATGGTGAATTTCGATAAGCGACCCGATCGAGCGTTCCGACAGCACTGCGTCTCTCGCTGACGACGACGCTTCCGCACCCCGTTGCCATCATCTAGAACAATTTCCCCCACTATTAAAATCAACCCCGTCGACGATGACGACTACAACGACGATGTCCTGGCAACGGAGGGAGCACCAAGTGTATAAGCAATATATGTATACCTTAATATTGTATATGTGTATGTGGTGTGTATGTATTTTTTTTGTACATATATATATATATAAAATACAGTGTAGACTTTTAAAAAGAGGGTGAAAGACCACCCAGTCAGCACACGGTTTTGCTAGTGGCATGATGAGGGAGTTAGTGGGTGGTTGGGTGGCTGGGTGGAGAATTGAGGTACGAGAAAAAAAAAGAAAAAAAAATAGTGGTGGAGAAAACGAGGGTGAATGCGACACCCCCAAGCGGACAACGAGGCAGTAACTCGAGTTTCTCTAGTCTATGTGTATACATGGGGGTGGGCATTCCATGGATAAAATCTTGGACTGGGTAAAGAGGGTGGTATTGATCCACCAGCTGCGCGTTCTCACCCTTATGACTACCCCTGTATGCGCGTAACCCAACTATCCCAACAGAGTCCGTCTCAAAGACTTTAACTTGGACCTTTTTTTTTTTTTTTTTTTTTTTTTTTTTTTTTTTTTTTTTTTTTTTTTTTTTTTTTTTTTTTTTTTTTTTTTCTTTTTTTTTTTTTTTTTTGTTTTTTTTTTTTTTTTTTTTTTTTTTTTTTTTTATAAATATACATTTTTCTTTTTTATTTTTTATTCCTTATTTTATCTCATCCTTTTCTTTCAATTTTTTTATATATTTTTTTATAAAACGTCTTGAAAATGCTTACAAGAGCTATTTTTGGATTTTTCGTTTTTCATTGAATTTATTTTTTTATGTCATTAAATATTTTTCATATTGATGAGATAATTTTTTTGCCAGTATTTATCAAATCGATTTTTGAAAAATTCAATATATCATTTAGGGAATAAAATAGACAATATGAAAAGAAATTTATATGTCTAACTGGTGACACAGAGTATAATTTGATTATTCTCGGTCTCTTGTGTCAATGACATTGCGCCCTCAACACCATCAATACTTGGTATCCACCTACTAGTTTTATATTCACTTATATTTATTTTAGATAAAAACATGATACTAACGATAATTAAGAGATTCATATCAATTAATAACATTTAAATTAAATTAAATTAATTTATGAGTATATTTTTTGTTACCTTGAGTGAACGAGGATATCTAAGGTCGAAAAATTCCGACTCTGATGTCATTTCCCATCTTTGTGATCCTAGCCTAAATAAATACATTATTTCGTTTATATTAATTCTAATTTATTTAAATAAATTACATGAAAAAAATTGTCTTACTGCACATCGATAGTCGTGACAAATAAACGATGATATGTCCAAAAACAAATCATACCTAAGCCAGTCAACTGAACTGCTATGACTGGAATTGCCTACAAAAATTAAAAAGTCAAAAATGAAATACACTGAATGATTGTTTATAGTTAATATAAATATCTAACAAAATTATTTATAGTTTTAGTTTAGAAAAAAATAAATTATTTGAAATAATTTATCCTTCTCCTCTATATAAATAACACAGTATCAATAATAGTGCACTTGGATATTTAAAAAATTCAGTGTTTTAAAATTAATTTACTAAATAAAAAAATTAAATCATTGTTTATTTTAATTGAGTAAAAAAAAAACGTATATATATTTTGTCTAATATGAAAAAAAATAATTTGGTGTTACAGCGTTGGCATGGAGGCAGCAAATGGCGCGATAGATCACGACTTTCACAATGCCCTTGTGCCGATCAACGGTAGTCATTCAGAAAGTTCAGGAAGAAGTACACCAAATAGTGGTGATCCAGCACCTGGTAAATTATTTGTCGGTGGATTATCTTGGCAAACAAGCAGCGAAAAATTACGTGAATACTTTGGAATGTTTGGCACTGTCACAGATGTATTAATCATGAAAGATCCAGTAACACAGGTTTGTAAATTTTTATTTCATTAAATAATTTAAGTTATTAAATTTAATATCAAGAAGTATATAAATAAGTATCCAAGAATAGAAGAAATGTATAAGCTAACTTGCGAAAATTTATCCAGCGAAGCAGAGGTTTTGGCTTCATCACATTTGCCGAACCAGGAAGTGTGGATAAAGTATTAAAATGTCCAATTCATACATTGGATGGTAAAAAAATTGATCCAAAACATGCAACACCAAAAAATCGTGCAAAACAAGCAAATCGTACAAAAAAAATATTCGTTGGTGGTGTTAGTCAAGATACAAGTAGTGATGAAGTTAAAGCATATTTTAATCAATTTGGTAAAGTTGAAGAAACAGTTATGCTTATGGATCAACAAACAAAACGACATCGTGGATTTGGTTTTGTTACATTTGAAAATGAAGATGTTGTTGATCGTGTTTGTGAAATACATTTTCATACAATTAAAAATAAAAAAGTTGAATGTAAAAAAGCTCAACCAAAAGAAGCTGTACAACCAGGTGCATTACAGCTATGTAAAAGAGTTGCATTAGGTGCACTTGGTGTACGTTTAGCACCACAACCACAATTACAAGTTGCAACAGCATCACAATTTGTTGCTGCACAAGCACAAGCACAGGTACAAGCTGCCGCTGCTGCTGCTGCTGCAGCACAAGTACAAAATGCTGTTGCTGGTTATGGTAAATTATTTGCAAGTAGTTATCCAGCATTATCAGCATACAGATATGCACCATATCCAATGCCAGCAGCAGCATTATCAGCAGCAGCTGCAGCTGGACAACAAACACAACCACCACAAACACCAGCAACAGCAGCAGCACCACCAAATGGTAATCAACCTGGTAATCCTTATCAAGGATATTCACTCACAAATGTTGACATGTCAAGTTTCCAAGGTGTTGATTGGGGCTCAATGTACGGCATGGGAATGTACGTGTAAAAAATCGAACAAAACAAAATAATAATTGCAGTATAAATAATAATAAGAAGTTTTCAATACATTAATTTTCCGAAGATTACGAATGTAATGGATCCTTGATGATGACCAAGTATAGGACCAATTGGTGATTAGGATGGAAAAACGATCAAATTGACAAGAATTATTTGAAGAAAAAATGAAAGAATCCTTCGGACAATGAGGAAAAACAACACTCACAATTATTTATGGTACTTGAAAAAAAAGAAAAGCGTGATTCTCGGTGAACAAAAAAACAAAAAAAACAACCTGCAAGTCTGAATATTTATTTTATTTATTTTTATTTTTGTTTTCGTCGGTACTTTATAGACATCTTTCACTCATAAAACCGTCCTTTATTCATTTTTCTTTCATAAATCGTACCATTAATGGATCCATGCACGAAATCATGCTGCGTGTTATTTTCGCCATCATTATATTCATTTTTATTTAATGCCATTATTTTTATTTTTATTTTTCCAATATACCCTCGGCACTTCATTTTCATCATTCACTTTTTATTTATTTATTTTTTTTTTCGTTTATTCCTTTTGGTTATTTATAATCTTAGACATTCGTCAAAAGTAGGTAGCAATTATTGCTACTTAAATATTTCGATTAAATATCTTCTTTTAGTTTAAAAAAAAAAAAAAAAAAAGAGAAAATTATAAGTCAAGTGGAAAAAGCAATACTTTTGAATACTCCATTCTCTTCCCCTTTGTGTCTCAATTTTTTTTTTTTTTTTTTTTTTCTATAATTCATGAGAGTATCATCGGGAAAAGGATAAAAAAATAAATCTAATAAGGAGGATATTTAAAAAAAAAAAGAAATAATAATGGTAAATGCGGATATCGACGGGCTGTCAATACTTAATTTATAAGTGTAACTAGTGCGCATATTATATTTTTTTTCAAGTAATGGAAGACAATATTTCTCAGCTCTCCATCGCGTTTAAGAATTTAGCTACGATTTGTATTAATAAATAATTAATATCCTTGAATAATTAATAACTCTACGTTAATTAAAAAATAAAATTGATAATAACAATGAAATTTAAGTTAAAAAAATAATGGTTCATCAGAACTTATTGTATTAATTAACGTGTGAAAAAAAAAAAAAAAAAAAAAAAAAAAAAAAAAAAAAAAAAAAAAAAAAAAAAAAAAAAAAAAAAAAAAAAAAAAAAAAAAAAAAAAAAAAAAGCAACGCTGATGTGAGAGTGCGAAAAAAATAAGTAAATAAATCATAATTTACATAATTATAATAATTAAATGCAACATTGAGATGAAATTAAAAAAAATTTTTTTTTTTTCTGAAATACTTTGATGGAAAATACGTCAGGTTATTTTATCTCGTTGATCGAATTACCGAAAAATTTAAATTTCTACGTGTAAAATTTTTTTTCTAAAAAACAAAATAATAAAAATTTAATAAATTAAATTAATAAGTAATCTTAAGTTTTACGGAAATATAAATTTACCGGAAATCCGAACAATCGAGAATAATCGAAAATGTGAATTTCGAGCAATAAGTGAATTAGAATTTAATATAAATCATGAAAATAAAAAAAGCAACTTACGATACGATTACAGTATAAATATTCTATATTATATAAATTATAAATAATAATAATAATTAAAGTAACAATAATAATAACGATAACAATATTAATAAAAATATGATCGAGCATAAACACCTGTGGAAAAAAAAAAATAAGCTCGAACAAGACAATGCTTTTCTTCTCGATAAACAAATAAATAAACAATAATGATAAATAAACTGACAAGTAATATCTCTAGTGATAAAAAAGAAAAAAAAATCTGAAGTTAAGAAAGAATTAAAAAAAGAAAAAAAACATGCGAGTGATATACAATATAAATTTAGTGATAAGTCGAATGAAAAAAAAAAAAAAAAAAAAAACAAAAAAAAAAAACAAACATACTGTTACTCACAATGAGTATTATTAATTTAATTAACACGTATTCTTAAGCATTATTATTAATGAAAAAAAAAATAATTAAAATACGTACTTATGGTCGTTGCTAAGTGCAAGACCGACAAGAGTGAGAAACACAATTACAAATTGAATGTGAGTTTATATGTGTTGTGAGTCGCGTGTACGAGTGATCGTAAATAGTTTACAAATTAAAGATAAATGAAAAATCCAAAATAAAATAACAAAGGTGATAAGAGAAGTAAAAGAAAAATAAATTGGAAAAAAAAAATATACGAAAACATTGACAAGAAAAAAAAAAAACTTTCGACAGATACACTACACTGATACACACAAAACACATTTTTCTAAATTTTCTTTTTTCATTAGCTACAAACTATTCAATTTACCAACAAATACAGAATGAAAAAAGAAAATAATTAATAGTTTAAAAAATAAAGACGATTTGTATCTCTCCATTTTGAAATTTATACAAATGATCGACAGTATTGCGTAGTTTAGATGAATATATTTAGTTTTTTTTTTTTTTTTTTTTTATATAATGCTAACAATTTTCTTGATTTTTGATTATGAAAGTATATAATAATGTTCATTAGATGAAGCATGCTGATTGAAAATTCTCGTAATAATTTTGTTTTTTTTTTTTCTATCGTATCTATATCATTTTTTTTTAGTTTTCTAAACTATTTGATCAAGTTGAAAGAAACCTTTTCCAACCAATTTGAAATGTCGATGTGACGAGCCTGTAAAAATTGTACATTAACTTACATCAATTAATATTTCACCCTTACATATCCCATGAAAAAAAAAGTGTAGAAGCAAAACAAAGATGCCATCAAATATCAATAATCACAAAATCGTGTAAAAAAAAAAATGACTGTTTGTTGTTATTCTTCTGATAGTGCATCGTAATTGTTATTGATAATTATATCGTTGTCATAATTAATAACATAATAATTAAATTTAATGGCGAAAGATATTTGAAAAAAATCATATATATTAAAAACACATCACAAAAACCAACTACATCATTTTGGGGGTAGTAAAGTATTATATATAAAAAAAAAATCACATCACATTGTTAATCATTAAAAATTAATTGTTATCTGTCTTTGTACATCTGTTTACACCAGCAGACATTAAAAAAAAAAAAAAAATTATCCCAAAAATAATACGGTGATATTTTTAAAAACACAAAAATAATTTAAATTTCATTAAATATTCATCGAACGTGTCACGCCCAAATTTTGCGTGTCGACCAACTACTAGTTTGGAAAAAAAAAAAAGTAATAAATTAGAGTAAAAATAAAAAAAGCGTATGAACACTCGCAAGCTTTATCTTTTTTTTTTTTTTGACTGACTGACTGGTGTATTTGTGTGTACAAGCAGAAAAAAAGAGTTAAAAAAAATATAAAAAACAAAAAGACATGTTTAAGAAGTTGAATTGTACATATATGTACATGGATTTTAGTTGGTTTTGTGATTCTCTGAAAATTTTCTATCTTAGTCTGTTCGTCCACGGATCGATCGTTCAAATATACACTTGTATCTCGTGAGCATTGCCAAAAGGGAAATGGCTAGGCATCATTTCCCCGGTTATTGCGCGCGTCGGTTTACTTTGGGACACCACCAAAGGATCGAAGACCAAACTCCTCCACTTTCTTCGTGCTTCCATCATATACACAAATTTCATCCCTTACCCTCGACCCCATTATATCCCTTATTGTAAGCTACAAGCTTTTCTTCCGTTTTTTTTTCTTTTTTCTTCCCATAAAACATTTATTTATTTTTTAAATTCAATTTTAACATTACGATCAGTGGTAAACAGGCTAAGATAAAATTATATTGAGAATATTCTTTTTCTTTTTTTTTAATAATCAAATTTGTCTTTTTTTTTTTTTCTTTTATTGTTTAATTTTCTTTTCTTTATATTTTTTCTATACATCTATGTGTCAATAACAAGCAATAGCATGATAAATATAATGAACTGAAAGACAATAGAAAAAAAATAAAAAACAATTTGATGAAAATCAAATATACATACACGCGACTCTATATATAATATCTTCAAACACAACAAAATAAAAATTAGAATAATAATAGTTATTAAAAATATAAATAAATAAACTCTTAGTTTAGATCGATGCCTAGTGAAATTGCCAATAAAGTAGTCGTTTACAACTTGTAGCTATAACCTCTTTGTGTATTATCCCTTGTATCATCTTTTTTTTTTTTTTTTTGTGTTTTTTTTTCTTATGAAAATGAACGACAATTATTTCTGTAATTAGTTTATAGATCTAACTCTTTTATCATATATATTTTACAGTATTTTTGACTATTTTTTTGTTTTTTTTTTTTATCTTTTGTTTGCAATGTAATACGCCTGTGTCCATTAATTTATTATTATTATTATTATTATTTAGTTTTTGTTGAGTTTGTTTTATTCTTTTAACAAAAAGTAGAGATATCTCCGGGCCAAAGTCGGAGCTAATTGGCTTATTAATAATGAGTTCATAATTAGCTCGAGTTAGGGCCCCAGTTGTCTATTTTCCAGAAAACTCGTTTCATGTCGTTCCCTGGTTGGTTGTTGCTTTTTTTTTTAAATTAATTATATTTTTTTATATTTTTAATTTAATTTTTTTTAATTATATTTTATTAGTATAACACATGAGTTTTTAATGACTCTTAATCATTGATAAAAAAATTAATTAATTTGTATTCAATCAACCAAGTAATATGACATTAAATTTTTCATTTGATTTTTTTTTTTTTTAATTTTTCTTTTATTTTTTATACTAAGTGATAATTTAAGTTAAAAAATAAATACCAGAAAAAAATTGTGTAGAGCATGCATTAGCTAAACTCTGGCACTTATATAACTGAACTAAAATAATAATAATAATAAAATAAAAAATAATGTAACAATAATAATTTAGAATTTTTAATTCTTAATATTTTTTATTTTTGTTTTTTTTTTTTTTTCAATATATCTAACATATTAATTTGCATTTTATTTATTTATTTATTAAAAAAAAATAATAATTTATAGTTTATCATGTGTGTGTGTGTGCGCGTGTTCGTAATCAAAATAGATGTAATATTAATATGAATGCTTACAGGTAATAAGTAGACTCTAGTTATGTTGATATAAAAACACATGATCCTTTTGATTCTTCATACCCGAGTGCCTTAACCATTCTTCGACATCATGAATAATAATATGAATTATTAAAAGAAGAAATTTTCTAAACAATTGGATGGGGAAAAAAAACAAATAGTTGTGGATGCCTGGTGGCAAGAAGAACTACAACTACTTTTGTTGGATGGTCATCAACATCGCCCATCAGGTAAGCGTTTTATATATTTTCTTATATTAATACTTGTTATTTTTTCTTGTGTTTTTTTTATTTTGTAAATTAAAGTAGATGGCTTTCAAATATTTACCCCATTATTCCTTGTAGACAAAAAAGACTACCCAGCTAACCATATTTTCTGTTTGCACTTTTTAAATTTTCTAGAAATTTTTATCAGATATTTTCTGAAAATCATTTCGGGAAATGAAAAATAATAAAATAGGTTCATAAATTTTCAAAGGATAAATTTTAAAAGATAAAATGCAATTAAAAAACAAAACATCTGTATCTTTTAGGCGTTCAATTTGTTAGCACATTTTTTTTTTTTACTTCTTTATATTCTCATTTTTAAATTCTTCGTTGATTTGTAGATGAGTTAGATTTATAACAATAATAATCAGATAGATATATAACTGCAAAGGTATATGTGCAAAACGATAAAAATATGCTGATAAAATGTCCAGAAAAAAAGTGCCAGATGTTTATTAAATAAAAATAATATTTTATCACATTTTTTTGTAATTTATTGCATGTGTAATAATTTAATATGAAATCATACGAGTTATTATTGGTATTTGCTTTTATTGATGTTTTTTTTTTTTCATATACATTTGGCATGCAATTCGAATTTAAAAATATTGTGAAAATAATATTTTAGATATTTTTTAATGCGTTGATCTTTGCTGTATTTTTTTTTTTTTTTCTTTTTTTAAATTAATCTCTATGAAAATCTGTTGATCTTTGTATTAAATATTTTCGAAAATATTCATTTAATGGAGAGTTCAATAATGTTATAAACAAACAAAAATTTAGACAACAAATTAATAAAAAAATTTATAAAAAATGATCTATAGTAATTTTTCGATGGACTTTGGACATGGGACCTACACGTATATTATCATACATGAAATGTTTTTCATACGTTTCATATAAAACATTAATAAATCATGAAAATAATAGTAATAGAAATGATAATATTAATAATAAACCCGGTGATAATAACCGGTGTCTTGTTCTTCCAGTACAATTATTATGAAAAGAAAAATAATAATAAAAATGAAAAAAATTTTTAAATTCGTAATCAACGGATTATTGAACATTAGCATAATAAAATAATTATCTTGGATAATTTAATTTGACAAAAAATTCATTGGATTGATAATTAATAATAGTTTAATGTATATTAAATTAATATTTTAAACATGTCTATGTGGTTTTTCTAAATTTTATCAAAATGTCAATTTTCAATAACTCAATGTCTTCTACATATCCATTGAATTTTAACATGTCGATTAAAATTAAATAAATATCATGTGATTAAATTATGAAATACCCAATACTATCACTGTGCGTATAAAATAAAATAATAATAATAATAAATAAATAATAAAACAAGCCAAAAATAAAAAATAAAGAAATTAATTTCTTTCTATTTGAAATGAAAAAAAAAAAAACTTAAACTTGATATAAATAATCATTGTAAATAACGTAATTATCTATTATAAATAATATTGATCGATGGAAAATTAAAATACAACTTGAGCTGAATAAAGTTCAAAAAGAAAATTTTTAATTTATACAAAATAATAATTTTAAAAAAAATCTAGTCAAAATCAAGTGAACATCGCATACATTCCATCAAAATTCCTTTGATCTTTAAGAACTCAAGGCTCAACGAGCTCTGTAAATATATTATTCAAGATCTATTTAAAAAAAAAAAATAATATTAAAACAGAAAAAAAAATACAAAAACTCTAAAGAGAAATTGAAAAAGAAAAAAAAAAACGTTAAGAATGATAATTAATTATCAAATAAGATATATATTTTTTCAATCTCATCCCAATGCTCGAGGCTCATTAAATGTTATCTAAATCAATTGATTAAGTGAATCACTCAATTCCTATTGATAAAAATAGAAGAAAGAAAAATTTTCAATAATTTTTTTTTTTATTCTCTCAATGACATATGTGTGAGAAAAAAAAATTATCCTGTCCTCCAACTTTGGTTTTTTTTTGCCATCCTCATCTCCATAAATTGTCATTCACATTTTCCCCTTGTCCAAGAGCATAGAGATTTTTTTTCTGTACATAATAATTAATATTATTATTATTAATAATAATAAAACAATTATGATAATAAAAAAAAAACAATAATATATTATAATAAATAATAAAATAAATAATTCTAGTATTTATTCATTGCAAAAAAGTTGACTTAAATTAAATCAAGATAGAAAAAATAAAATAAAGCGTTATTTCGATTAAAATATTACACTTGGAAAAAGAAAAAAAAAATCTCAGGCAATGGAGTTTCACACACTAATTTATAACTATATATCTTCCTGAATAAAAAAATAATAATTTTCTTTTATTATTTTTTCGTATTTTTTAAAGGCAAAGTGAGACTCCTCAAAGCCTCCAACTGACTTATTAGACTGTAGTGGGTAGATATGATATATACGTATATATCTTACGTGATAATAAAAGAAAAAAATAAAATAAAAAAAAAAAAAAAAAGGTAATTTATAAGTGAAAAATAATATCACTAGATTGTATGAGTAAAATATGAGAAAATCACATTGGTAGTTGTTTATCACTCACACACGTTAGTTTAATCAGATGTGCCATTTTTTGTTCAACTGATTTTTGTCTATCCCAGAAAAAAATATAAATAAATAAATAAATATATATTATAAGAAAAAAGAAAAAAAAAAACTTGACATTAAAATTATCGATAGTCTGAATTCTAGTCATTTTTTGATTTCATAAATTTATTATTTCATTTAAAGAATTGTTTTTATTTATTTATATCTATTTTCACATATATATTTGATTGAATTTTTTCTGGGTTAAACAATATTGAATATTATTCCTGGCATTGTGTAGTCACATATTTTATTTATAATTTGAATTGTTTATTATTGTAATAAATAATATAATAATTTTATTTTAGTTTATATATGATAATGTAAAGGGTTGATGATTGTGATCTTGTGATCAATTAATTACATTTTTATTTATTAATTATTATTATTTTTCATTATAAAAAAGCTTCGATCTTAGTAAGCAATTATATACAATATACACACCCTTAAATATTGCATTAATTCATGAGCAACAATATTATTCATTTAATTTATTATCAATTTAATTAATAAATAATAATTATTATTATAATAAAATTTATATTCCATTTATTATTTTTACAATATATGCTAAATAATATCGTTGCTTTTTTTGAATCATTATAAATGTAATATCAAATAAAGTTGCCCTCAATTTTTTCGTTGAAACAGCTAGAAAACCCAATCCAATGTGTAGTTTTAAAACGTAATTTACTTTGTGAATTTATTATTAAAAAAAAAAAAAAGAAAACAAATGAAATACAAACAACAGTAATAATATAAAAAATTATTAATCATCATATAGTAAAAATGAAAATATAAGTATGAATGATTATAAATACACATTTCTTTTGGTTTCACGGTGAAAAAAAAGTCGTATGATGGAGCATATAAAATTTTGAAACAAAAAAAAAAAATAGAGTTGGTTGATTTATTGAAAATATAAATAAATAAATATTAAATTATTGGGAACAAGTTTAATAAAAAAGCTGAATGATACGACCACCGTTTAATACTACAGGTAAACTGGTTTTATTGTACCTGTTGTTGTTGAATATAAATTAATTAAAAAATATTATTATTCCATGCTACATAATATTGCTTGATATATTTAACATCAATTGACCTATCCTTTATTATTTATTATTGAATTGAAATGAAAAAATAAATAAATAATTAAAGTTATTTAACATATTGATGCTTTTTTAAATTTTAATTTGAATTGTATTAATTAATATTTATTTGTAGTGTTCCACATGAAGTAGGAGTCAAGTAGTAGTTACATACAACAACAAAGGTGTCACATTACTTGTCTTATTATTATAGTTTATTTTGTCCAGTTTTTTATTCTTGTCTTATCGTAGCTTACGATGATGTTGCTTCACCAGAAAAAATATAGAATCCACATATCCATGAGAAGAAAAAAGAAAATAAAAAGGAATAAGAACTAAGAAAAAAAACGATTTGATCCAGAATGAGGGTGAGCCAAAGTAGCAAACGAAATAATAAAAAAAATAAAAAATACAGTGGCACAAGAGGAGATGAAGCAAAGTACTGGGATTTCCAAGTTGGATAGGATGCCTTGAAGAATGGTAATAGTTGGGTTACGAACTACATCTTAGTAAAGCAATTCTTTTTCGATTTCTTTACTCCTCAACTTATCCCATAGTGAAATATTCTCTGTCAAGACAAAAACCAAAATTACGAATGAACGAATGAAATAAATTTTTTTATTTTGCATATCGATTTTAATTTAAATATCGTAATGGCACTATTTGAATAGTATAAGTATTTATTATTTATCGATTTGAAAAACTTTATTATAATTATAATACAGTGTATATATAAATTTACACAATTAATTAGTTGCTCATGTGTACTTTGCTGTAGTTATCATAATTTGACAATATTTGCTATTAGTATTTTTTGTTTTTAAATTTTTTTCACGTATATATTCAAGTATTTTGTCGTAGTTTTTTTTTTTCTCATACAAATAATCCTTAACTAGATTTTAAATAATTACATCAATAATATCTTATCGAATAACAACGACAAAACATTTTATTTATTTATTTATTTATTTTATTTATCTTGATAATAAATTGGCCATTTTATTGTAGAATTAAAAAAAAAAAACTAAAATATCGACTAACAAGGATCAAAGAAAAAAATTAATTAAAAAAAAATATTAATAACAAAGATTTATTTTAATACGTTGGATAAATACGAAAAGAAAAAATTAAAAATGATTCATAAAAATAATAATGTATGAATGATAAAATTTTTAGTCATGTTGACAATAAAAGAGCGTAAAAATAAAAATCAAAATAATAATGATTGTAATTAAGATAAAATTAATAATAAAATAAAAATTCTTTATAAATAATATACATGAATATATTTATAAGTATTAGATGGAAAATATGTAAGTGCTTTTGTATGCTTAACCAAGTACAAAATGTATATATATAAGTCAAAAATAAATATAAATTTGCGTGTTAATAAGTATAAAAAAAATACAAATGGAAGAAAAAACAACAGTATAAGTTTAAACATTTAAACAATAACAAACTACTTATCAAAAGAAAATATCAAGAAAAAAAAGGAAGTGTATTATGAGCAAATATTTTTATTTTCAATTGTGTTATTTTTATTTATTTTATTTTCATTTTTTTCATGTTTTAGTTGAAAGCAAGTGTGGATTTGACATTCAGTCTTAATAAAAAATAATATAAAATGCCAGATAAGACAGTTTAATCTAGCCGTCGAGGATTTTTACATTGTACCTTTCTATTACCTTTCTACTATTCCCATATGAAAGCAATTTGATTTATCAAAAAAGGTAACTATAAAATTATTTACAATTTAAAAATTTGAATTATATAATATGATTTTATTTTGTAATTTAAATGAGTTTATAAAAAATTAAAATAAATAAAATTATACATACAATTTACTTATTTTTTGTTTTTGAATTTTTAGATTTTTTATCAAATCAATTGAGGGGTGGTGTAAACTGGTAAACATGGTAGAATATAAAGTGATTGAATTAATGTAAATTATGTTGTTTGTTTGTTTTTTTTTTTAGTCTTGATAAAATGTTGTAAGTATGAAAATGACATTGAGATATCATTTGAAAGCATAAATATGTGAATTTTCGTGATGATAAAGTGTAGAAGAAAGCGAAAATAGTTAGGGGAAAATGGAAAAAGATGGGTGTGACGAAGGGATCCAAGAGAAATAATACCAGGTTAACTCGCTAGGAGGCCAAAGGATCGATATTTCGAACCCCTGGGGCACCGATCACAATTCTCAAAGGATTTTCTTTATATCATTATGTATTATGTCATATGCACACACTGCATACTTTTAAATTTTTATTAACTTATTGTCTCGGCTCAATAATAATTAATTTCCAATGGAAAAGGAGAGAAAGGAAATATGTAGGTTTGAATATCTCATTAGTAATACATATTTCTATATTTATATCTATATAAAAGTAAAAAAAACTTTTTGAATTTTCAGGATCATCATAAGTAAGTACAATTATTGATTCTGTTCTTTTTTTTTTTTTTTCTTGACATTCTTTCTGTTCTTTAATCGCAAGAACATTCACCATAATCAGAATCCAATTTTTTCCAGAAGACAGACTCTGGAGAAATGATAATACATTATTCAGAGACAGAAATGTCGCGAATACATAAATCCTATAAATCTCATAGAACTTTCAATCCCTTTCCCTTATTTCTTGATGAATTCCATATTTTACATTTATAAAGCCCTCATCTTATCAAAATATTTTAGCAAATTTTAATCTATAATTTTTTTCATTATAAATATAATTTAAAGTATTAAATTGTCTTTCAGTTGAATATTAATTGTAGATTTTTTTAAATACAAAAATTACAAAATGATAATTAAAAAATGCTAAAATAAAATAAATAAAATTATAATGAAAAAATTCATAGAGATACTAATGGAGTGTCTGTTTGAGAATTGAGGTAAAAAAAATATGTCAGTATATAGGTTTCATTTTGGCGATGATATTACCAAAAGCAGATAAAAAACGCGACAGTAACATTATACGTTTATTCACTATCAAGCCCTTCAATAAGGGTGATAGACAATGAGGCATGTTGAATGCCTAAAAATATGTACACAGCCATATACATGTTGACATTATTTTTTTCAACGACCTTTATAATTATTATTTTATATATTTTTTTTAAACTTTACAAGTATGTTATTTTACTCGCGCATTACTACTACCGTGTAATTAAAATGACATTTTTTTTTTTTTGTATACAAATTTATTTTTTGTAAATTTATTTATTTATTCTTTCCTTTCTTTGCTTTTCATATATACTATATTTATATTTATTTAAATATGATATGTATGGGAGTAAAATAAATAAATAAATAAATAAAGAACATAGCTTTTTCAGAGGGTGGGTTTAATTTATAATATTATAAACGAGTATGCTTTATCTTGGATCAAGACTTGTCGTGTGGGCTCGACATTGCACGCGAGAAAAAAAATAAAAGGACTTCGACCCAGAAAAACTTTTCAACCCTCTTCTCGTGCCTTTATCCAATAGCCGTCTACCATAATGCTGTGAAATTCTCGTGAGAAGTAAATCGATCGAATCGGTGAGGGTTTTATTTATTTATTTTTTTTGTTTCTTTGTTCTTGCGGCAATTTAATTAGAAGTAGCTTTTAAGTGAACCCTTTTAGCCCTTGATCCATGACTTTTCTGCTTACTAGTGAATGTATTCGTGTTTCGAGGTTTTTTTTTTCTTTTAATAATTTTTTTACTATCATTTTTATGTATAATGTTATTTTATTTTTTTTAAATCAAATAAAAGACACTTGTTTTTATTTAGATTTACGATACTTGAAAAATTTTAGTTTAATATAATTTTAATTGACAAAACAAAACTACTAAAATCACATGTCTTTTTTAATATAGAAAAGGAAAAAAAATTAAAAGGATTGAAAGTTATTTGGAATGCGAAAGACGAACTGAACGAACGTATTTTATTCACGTGTTCCAACTTTTTCACAAGCATCTCAGTTACTCTTTTGAGCTTTTTGAAACCTCACGCTTTTATGAACCTTGGACCAAGCTTACATAATGCAGCTGGTAATATTGAATATATTTTTTTATTTTTTATTAGTTTAAGTGATAAGAAAATTCTCTTGAAGCTTCTTTACAACGCGTGTTGAATAAGACTATACCTCTTTTTTTTTTCTTCTTTTTTACATAGTAAATACCAGAAAACTTTATGTGATTTTTATTTTTTTCAATTTTTTATTTAAATATATTTTTTCAAGTAATTGATTTAAATACAATTTTATAAAATATTTTATATTCACGGAAATTAATTGTAATTTAATTTTACATTTGATCAATTTAATCTACGTTATTTTTCTTTACTTTGTCCTCTTTAACCTCGTGAAATTATTGAGCCAAAATATATCTACCACAATTTACAATCCATTTAAAATCTGCGGGGGCTATTTAAATGACTATTCCCTCTCACATCTCTTCACTATTATTTTTATGTAAAATTTCCACTCTCTTGACATTTTTTTTCCAACCAAATGCACATTCGTTGTAGTTACTGGGAGTCACCCATTAACTACTAATCCACCCACCATGAACAAAGAGAGTTCATTCACATTCTCACGATCCTGTACAATCAAATTTAAGGGGGCTAAATTCTCAAAATAATAAAAACAATATAGAAAATAAATGAAAACAAAATCAAAGTATAAAAAAAATACATTTTAATTTAAAAAAGATAATAAAAAAAACTTGGTAATGTAATTTTTAATAGCCTAAAGGCTAAAAATTAATTTTTTATTTAATGAAATATAAAAAATTTTGTAATTCAAAAGATAATATTCCTGTAAAAATTTTTGTGTTCTTTTTTATCAGTGGAAATAATTTTAAAATTACTGGGAGGAACAAAAAGTTGATTTAAGTTGATATTTTTTTTTCAATTGGCTTATTTAAATGTGCCAAATATTAAATAATAATTCAAAAAAAAAATAAAGTCAACTGTTACAAGACAGGTTATAAAATTGCATTCAGCGTATGTCAGATACGTGCCTATAAAAATTTTATCCCTTGAAATACTCTTTACCACTGTACGTGTTTTTTCAACCCTCATAGATCTGTCTGGGATAAATAAAATATTGTCTCAGTAAACCGTCCAGTCTGTCTGCAACTTTATGCCACCCATGAGATCGACCCTACTACTATTCCTTTACTACCAAATTTTCTGTACTCTCATTTCTTCATAGAAAAAGTAAATATAAAATAAACAAGAAAAAAAAAATATGTAGTTTCAGCAATTATTATACATGTAATTTTTTTAGAAAATTTACTGTTGAATATTTTCTAAAAAATTACGAGAAATTGGTTTGTTCATTAGTAAAAAAAAAAAAAAAAAAAAAAAAAAAATTACATTAGAAGAAACAAGTGCTCATTTTAGACCTCCTCCCCCTACATATATATATTTACAACAAAAGAAAAAAAGCTATATAAAAGTAAATAGAAAATTCCAGTCTTCATTAACATCAATTACTAAATTAATTTAATTTTTTTTTTTCTCTTTGCACTCATCTTTTATATGTACGATACGAGTAAAATATTTTATCAGCTAATTACAATTTTTTTTCAATTTATTTTTTCCGTCATTGATGTTATTTTTTAACATCAAGTAAAAATTTCCTTTGATCATGAAATTTTAAAATTTTTTCCTTTTAAGTTTATTATTTTTTTTTTAAATTTAGTCAGTGAATTAAATATTTTTTTTGAATTGTGTTATTGATCATGTGGCTAGTCGGTTTAAGTGAACACAAGTATATTTTAGTTTCATTTTATTTAGCCAATATGTGTGAGTACATGTATGAATAATCATGTACATAAATTATATACACAGATGGACATTTGAGGGATGTTTATGTGACTTGCATTGGCAAAAAAAATAAATAAAAATAGGGAAAGAGTGATGAGTTGATGGTATAGGGAAAAGAGACTTGCAATATTATCAAAAGCTGCCTCACACTCGCATTATTTGAGAATACAAATGTAGGAGTGTTTCATATTGAGAATAGCATTTGAAACGCACCCCTTTTTTTTTTTTTTGCTGTATCGAGTTTTGAAATAGTTTTTTTTTTTCCTTAAATTTATTGTAGTGGTCTTATGAAGCTGACAGATAAATAATGGATACAATATTTTAAAAGAAACTGAGGTGACAAATAAATAGATATAAAAAAAATATTATAAAAATTGATATCATCAATTATTTTACTATGTCATATATAAATAAACAAAAATCAATATTATATTTATAATTATTATTATTTTTTTTAATAATATCAAGTAGCCCGATAATATTTCAGAGTACATAACTGACCTAAATAATTATAATGCGATAAAATATAAATTAGTTAATCGAATGAGTTTATAATTTGGTAAAATGTTGTTGAATAAAATTGTTAAAGGTGTGTCTGGGTCAAATATTCACGAATAAATATATAAATGGCTAACAGTCACGGTAGCTAGAGTCAATGCCAAAGAGGTAAATTGCCAAGAATATTGCGGGCGTCAACCGTGACCCTGCTGATATGTTGCCCTTAGTCAGACAGGCGCATCAGAATAATTTTTAAATTGTGTAAAGCTAATGTGACCTCACATAGCCCTCAAGTCCAAATACCCTGATGGTTAATTGGGATAGCAGAATGAGCCAAGAAGTCAATTGATTTAATCGAAAATATATTTCACACTAAATACTTGGCTCTTTGTAAATATATTCTCCGGTTTATTCTGCGTCCCAGTCGGGTTTCTTCGAGGCCAACAACAAATTCCGATTCGAAAAAAAATCTAAACAACCATAGTAACAAGATAGACCGAAATTTTTTTTTATCTTGTTACTGTAAAAATAATATAAATGAAAAATCTTTATCACGTATATGGAGAAGTGAAAAATAAATAATTTTTATTGATATGTGTTGTCTAGGTATTTGAAAATACTGTCTAACAGGATACCAAGCAAGTAGTATGAGTACATCTGTAGTCAGACAGAAGCGCGCGCATATATCAATGGTATGTAAAAAACTTTTTCATATTTATAAAATCCTGATAACAAAATACGTCACCGAGATTTCTTCGCGACGTATTTCAACATTCTTTTCTCACAATAATGCATCTTAATTACTTTTCTATACAATCACGACACTAAAATCGCCTTAATTTTCAAGAAAAACAGATACAACTTGTTGTTTAAATTCAGAAAAAAAAAAAAAACAGACTAGAAATAATAATAAATAAAAAAAAAATCTATTATTGGTAAATACTTTTTTTTTTTTTTATTTGATTTTATTTACTTTTTATTTTATCTATACTCGTATGTATGTATATTCTATCCTCCCTTGACATCAATTTTTATCGAAGCAGAAATCGGTCGATAAACGAATATACAATATAAAAGAGACACAATATTCATCTATATACATATAAAAATTTGATGGATAAAATAAAATTTAAATAAATCGATTGAATTAATTTAATTTATATCAAACAATCATAATACAAAAAATATATTTTATAAACTTACCGAGTAATTCTTTCGTAGCTGCGATATTGTATATAATTTTGACTTTATTTGATCAAAAATTGGTTTGATAACATAAGGAGGACATGGAATAGTTTCTTTCTTTACCATTTTTAATATTATCTAGCTAATGAAATAATAAATAATCATTAAATTCACAAACTATTTGTTTTAAAATAATATGAAGTTGTCAAATTATTATTATATATTTTTACCACGACAGTTACTTGTCTTATTTAATTTTTTTACAAATATCTTAATTATAATCATCCTTTTTTTAAATTTAAAAACTCTTATGGCTGATGCACAAACTAAAATTGAGCATATCATTCAACAATAAAACAGTAAAATTGATAATATAGAAAGTTTTTCGTTGTGTATTTCAGGGCAATGCCGCAAATGACAGAGTGTCGCTATAAAAAGTTCATATACCCCATTCGGAAGAGAAAAAAAATAGAAGAGTATGAATATTTTTTTATATAAATAAATTATATATACAAAAATTTTATCGGTATAAAGTGGCAAAAAGAGGCCCCAGAAACAAGAAAGACACCCACTGTTATTCGGTACGGTCTATTTTTAACGTTACATTTAACAAGGTAACGCTGCATTTTTAATTTTTTGTCGTGCAAGATAATAGACTGCCAATCCAAACGTTTGTGGCTCCAAATTGATAAAATAAAAAATAATAATAAAATTATAATAAATGCAGATATAAAAGGCATATATGTGAAGTTATAATTATATTACAACAAATTAATAAATTTGTTTGAAGATTGCCGGATAAACAAATAACTAATACTGATTGTAGGAAAATATAATAAAAAATGAGTTGTCATGCTCCGTTGTTGTGACAGTTCGGAGTTTGACTAGAGGATTTAACATTACTACTTCTTCTATGTCAGTCTATTTTATTTCATCGTGGAATTTTAAATAAATTGAAAGAAAAAAAAAAAAAATAACGCTGACGCCCAATACTTATGCACAAGTTTACATATTTTCATCATCAAAAATTTATTTTCAACTAAAGAGAAAAAGAAAACAAAACAAAAAAGGTGAACGGGATGACTCATGATATTTTATGTTTATATTATTTAAAAAAAAATTAATTTTCATTTAACAAAGTGAAAGTATACATTTTAACCTCAAAAAAAATTGAGTGAAATAAATTGTTTATTAAATTAATTATTATTTTAATAAAAATAATATTTTAATGTCACTGCATAAGGGGTTCAAATTTGGAGTCAGATGCTTTGGAAATCAGTCAAAAAAGTGGTGATTCAAAGAGTGTATCATACATAATTGTTTTTTTTTTTTATTATTATTATTTTTTTTTTTTGATTAACTTAATTACTGTTTGAATTTTCCTGCTGTTCAAAAAAGAAATATTTATTATATTTAGATTGAAAAAAAAAAAAAAAAAAAAAAAAAATATTGTCATTGTAGTTGGAATATTGTGAATCTGAAATAAGAAATGGGTGATTTAATAGAATTTTTTTTCGAAAATTTCAGGAAGTCTGTGACTTCCCAGGTGAATCATAACTTTCCAGTTGATACAGAAAATTTTTTGACTGAAAAAATTGATATATTGGATACAGATATGGATAGTAATCAAGATGATGGTGATAAATCTATGCTAGGAAATCCACTACAAAATAAAAAAAAATCATGGTCTGAATTACGTGGTGTTGTTTGTGAATTTCGTAGAAGATTATCTGGTGTTTCTGATGGATCTGTTCCAGATGCAATAACATTCAGATCAATGCCAGATGGACGGTAAATTTAATTTAATTTTTACTATAAAAAACATATCAATAAGTATATTAAATGTTTTTGTTTTTTATTTTAGAACAAGAATTTATTTTTTGGGAACACCAAGCAATGGTTGGGAAACAACTCTACTTTATGTTGACATTGGCATAACAGATACATCAAATTCATGTAAATTAAATTGGCAGCCAGTTATTGAAGCAAATTTTCAAAGGTAAATTTTAATTAATTAATTGCTTATTCATAAAAAGTATAAATTTTAAAATGCTAATTTTTCATAGTGTTTCCAGTGCCAACAGATTATCAAGAGAAGAGCAACTTTTATGGGAAAGAAAAAGACTGACAACTTGGGGAATAACCAGTTATGAAATCCACTTAGAAAGTGGTAAACTAGTTTTTCCAGCTGCAAGTAGTCTTTATCAATGTCTTGATACTGGATTCACGGTAATATTATAAATAAATTATATTTAAAAAATTACATTAAGCATTTGATTTTAATTTTTATAGCCTGGACCACTTTTTCCATCGGAATTACGTATTTCAACACCTGGAGCAAAATTATGTCCTCAAATATGTCCTTGGGATGGTGCACTTGTTGCTTACACTTGTTCTGGTGATTTATATGTGTCACATTTAATAACAGGATCATCAGTGAGATTAACATATTCAAGAAAAGGCGGTAAAAGTCTCAGTGAAGATCCTCTTACTGCTGGTACTCCTTCATATGTCATGCAAGAAGAATTTACAAGGTATTTTTATTTGCTTTTTAATTTAATAATATAATTATAGTGAAAATTTAATTAATACATTAATAAAAAATTTATAGATATATTGGCTATTGGTGGCAGCCAAAATCATCAGATGAAATTTATAGGATTGTCTATGAAGAAGTTGATGAGAGTGATGTTAAAATATTTTGTTTTCCATCATCGAGTCTTAATTCTGGTGAAGTCGATGAATTTAGATTTCCACGTGCTGGCGCATCAAATGCTAAGAGTAATTTAAAAATGGTACAGTTTCGTTTTTCTGAAACACTACAAATAGTTGATATTGAAATTTTAGAATTACAATATTCTTTGCATACAATGTTTCCATGGATGGAATATTTAGTACGTGTTGGATGGACACCAGATGCTCAATAGTATGTTTATTAAATAAATTAAAATAATTGCTTGATAATAATAGTATAATAAATATATTGATATAATTTTTTTATATTTTCAGTGTTTGGGTACAACTTTTAGATAGAAAACAACAAAGAATTGAATTGGTACTAATATCAGTTGATAATTTTTGTGAACCACCACCAAATATGTATAATTCAGATAATTATACTCCATCAGCATCAAGTGTACAAGTAATTTATTCTGAACAAAATACAATATGGATAAATGTTAATGATTTATTATATTTTTTGCCATCTGATGATCCAAAAAAAATTAAATTTTTATGGGGAAGTGAAGAAACAAAATATATGCATTTATATTTAATAACATCAAGTATAGCTGGTTTAAGTAACGACATTGAAGAACCACTTGATAGAATGGATAGTATTTATTTACAGCCACGGGTGATATCAAAAGTAGCAATAACAACTGGTGAATGGCAAGTACTTGGTAGAAAATTATGGGTTGACGAAATAAATCAAATTGTTTACTTTACTGGTTTACGTGAGGGACCACTTGAACAACATGCATATGCTGTATCATTAAAAAGACCACTTGAAATAAGATTATTAACAAGACCAGGACACAGTTATAATAGTTTATATTTTAATAAATTATGTAACATAATGGTTGCTGTATACAGTTCAATAAATACGTTACCAACTTGTCAAGTGTTTAAAATATCACAAACAGATTGGACTGTCGATAGTATTATATTGTCGTCAGTTGGTTATCTTTTAGAACCAGCAATATCTGATACTGAACATTTGGCACCATCAATTTATGCACATAAAATATCATCTGGTGATACAATATATTCAATGGTATTTAAACCCCATAATTTTCGGCCTGGTATTAAGTATCCAACTATATTACAAGTCTACGGTGGTCCAGAAGTACAATTAGTATCAAATACATTCAAAGGAATGCGACATTTAAGAATGCATATGTTAGCATCACAAGGTTATTGTGTTGTACTTATTGATTCACGTGGATCACATTATCGTGGTCTTGTATTTGAGAGTCATATTAAAAGAAGAATGGGAACAGTTGAACTAAGTGATCAAGTTGAAGTATTAAAATTACTAGCTGATAAACTTGGATATATTGATTTAAATCGTGTTGCATTGCATGGCTGGTCATATGGTGGTTATTTAAGTCTTATGGGCCTTATTCAATATCCTGAAATATTTAAAGTAAGTTGATTTTATTTTTTTTCAAACAAATTAAATCTATTTATTTATATTTATATAATAAATTTTCAGCTTGCTATCGCTGGAGCTCCAGTAACATGTTGGAATTTATATGACACTGGATATACTGAAAGATACATGGATTTACCACAAAATAATTACAATGGATATGTCAATAGTTCTGTATTGACATATGTCAATAAATTTCCAGATGAAGAAAATCGTTTATTAATTATTCATGGACAAATGGATGAAAATGTACATTTTTTTCATACAAGTGAACTTATTAATGCACTCATTAAAACTGGTAAACCTTATCATCTTCAAGTTTATCCAACTGAACGACACAGTCTCAGAAGTTTAGGTGCAACGAGACATTATGAAACTACACTTTTGTCTTTTTTGCAAAATCATCTTTAAAAACAACTGGGTAAAGTCATCAAGTAAATTTTATTAAAAATAAAATTGAAAAAATAAATCATCATTATATTATTACTGTATAGAAGTAATAATGATGTCAAATAACTGCCAATCAAATTTTTACATGTACATAACTCAATATTATGTTTATTTTTTTCAATACCGCTTTATAAATTTTTAATGTTGATGATGATTTTCTTTTTTTATTTGAAAACAAAAGTAATAAGTATCTATATACTATGATAGTGATATTAAAAACTTTGAATAATAAATATTGAAGTAATCAAATCAAGTAATCATTAAGATTGACTTTGCACAGTATTACAGTACTGGAATGATTACAATGAAAAAAAAAAAAATTATGTAGGGAAAAAAGAGGTTGAAAAGGAACAGGGTGTCTAAAATGAGCACCTGTTTTTTTAATGTAATATTTTTTATCTAACACACATTTCTAGAAATTATTTACAGAAAATTTCTAGAAAATATCTGATAAACATTAAAAAAAATTTTTAAATTATTTCTGGAATATTTCCAGTAAAATTACATGTAAATAATGCTGGAACTTTTCTTCAAGTCGACAGAAACAAAATTTTACATTAAAAAAAAAAAGTGCTCATTTTAGGGGACCACTTATCCCCTATATTTAAATTGTATCGAGACATTTTTTTTTTGTTGCCATAATAATTGTTGAATAGTTTATTCCTTATTGAGAATAATCAGACTAAATAATCAATTAATTATTCAATTTTTTTGTATGACTCAATTATATAAAATTGGGTTTTGCCTTTATAATTGTTTATAATGATTCTATAAACTGATAGATAATAAGTTTTGTGTTTACGTTATTTAACGACAAGTCAATTTTAATCAAATCGTAATAATGGAGAAAGAAATAATTAACCAGATTTTAATAAGCTTTATATATTATTTTATGCATAATTATTGTGAGTGACGATTAAAATCGACAATAATCACTTTACTTTAAATCGTTTATCTTTTTTAAATTTTTGATTACATCATCATGTACTTATATGACCTTTTATATAATTTTTAAAATATATTTTTATGTTTTTTATTTTTCTTTTTAACTTGGTCATGTACATATATTTTCCAAGGACCATAACGATTTTTGAGATTTTAATATAATGAAACAGAAAAGAAAGAAAAGGGATAAAGAGAAAGATAATTACTTACGAGTATTAAAGTGATAAAGTATTTTTTAATTGGCATTCATTGTAAAAAAAAAGAAAATCAATCGTTTATTTGTTTTTAATAAAAGAAAAATTATTAATTCAATAATTACAATTACTACTTTATGTTATTGTTATGTAATGATGTTTAAGATTTTTTTCTTGGTGTTATTTTAAGCTAGCAAGCGAGCCAGCAATAAGAAAACTTTTAAAAGATATTTAATTTGTTATGATATTTATTTTAATATATATGTATTCAAATTAACAATTTATTGACGATAATTCATAAAAGTTTTAGTTTTACGATTAAGATAATTGTAAAGATATTTGATACGTTTTTTAATGTCTTTCCATCTTTTAGGTCTTGCAATAGGCATTATTCCTTTGGACCACATCTTTTCCTTTCTCAATAGAACTTGGAACTCATTGCCTGAAACACCTCGCAACCATGCTGGTGTTCTGTATATGATTCTTGTTGGATGAAGATTATCATCACCGAGAATATCAATGTAATCATTTTGACCGAATAATGCACGTCTTTCACTCCACGCATTTTTTGGAGTATAAAGTGGGATTGATTTATAGGCTTTATCACTTTCACGAGGCAATAAACCACGAACATCAATTACATCCTCTTCACGAAAACGTCTTATTGCTGGACCGTTTCGACATCTTTCTTCATGATAACGAAAGCGAACTTGTGTTACTTGAGGCAATCTCGGTGCGACATATGATAATATTCTTCCTGACCACGACATTTTCCTGACAAATCAAAATAACAAATAAATAAATATATGTCACAGTGTAGATATAGTTACATATTTTATAGATGTATATTTGAATTTTTATTAATAACATTTACTTAAGTAAAAAGAACTGTATTTATAACCTCCAATATTTTTAATGCCAGTTTATATAAATTAAGTACAGAAAGGAATAACATAAAAATGAAATAAATATTGTAATGAGTATGATCGTAAAGGAACTAAACTTACGGTATTTTCTTTCAATATTTGTTTTGGATAGTTTTAATTATTTGACATTTAAATTGTATTAAAACATAATGTTTTTTATTTATTTATGGCGAGGAGTAGTGTTGTTTTAATAGGTGCTTTCTTTCAACAAAATCTTCTATCGGAGCTCCGGGTGAACGCCATCTGTTGTATCAGAAAGCGTTATCTATTAGCGATTGTACAAAATAACTTTTGAAATATGAAATGGCTAAACATTGGAGTCAACACTGTTATTTATTTGTCTCTTTTGGATAAAAGAGCATTCAAAAGGTTATTTAATGACTCGGACAAAAATTTTTCGCGTATGTCGATTTTTTTGATTCGTAGGCCTTTACTTTTTGAAAATTTCAATGTTATTTCTCCTTTTTTAATATGTAAACTCGACAAATAACATATGTAAAACTAAACAAACCATGATATAGTTAACTTATTGTGTATTATTAATTTATTTAATGATTCCTAGTGATCTTTCAGAGTTCGCCGAGATAAATAATATTTCATGCATACATAGTCGTTGTTTTTTTTAGATTTGATACTTCCTTTTCATTTCTGTTTGCTTGATAGATTTTTAGAATGAAAATTGATTTCAAAATTTACCTCCTCGATATTTATATTTGCCTGATAGATAAAAAAAAAAAATTTCACACTTTTCGAAATTTACCTCTTCGATTTTATGATTTCCCAATTTTCAAATTTTTTTTTTTGAAAATTTTTTCGATTTCTATTAGGAGCATAGAATGACCGAGGAGGTATTTGCTCATTCAAAATTTACTTCTTCGATTTTATAATTTCCCAATTTTCAATTTTTT